>JBBPMU010000075.1:0-73126 GCA_038090475.1 Wakefieldia striispora | reverse complement strand
TCCGAAAGTCTTCCGTTCACGCACGTTTTCCGACAAGTCACGATTATCGACGCACGCCGGCGTTGTTGTCTCACTCTCTTTCACCAACCAAACGAAACTACTTCTAGGCTCAGTCACCTTCCCCTTTTGCACTTGCATTCGCCTTCCCCGTTTCGTTAACACAACGAAACGGTCCCCCACATCTGCCTGTAGCACCATGCCCACAGGTTGAAGCTACACCGTCATCAGAACGAAAAAAATATCATATGAAATTCAGAAATAAACCGCAGTTCGTCCTCTTCCCTCGAACCAATAATGCTCTCCCCCATGCATACCCAGCGCGAGACTCGCATATGCATTCAATCACATCGTGAGCAAGGCTGCAGCTTTTTGATGCCTCGTCTGTCCCAAATCCGTGGTCCGAAGACGATTTCGAGCCAATCCAGATGCTTATTCCACGTCGGTGGGATCTCGGGTGACTGCGATCTTCACCTGCGTGTTGGAAAATAAGTAGCAGGCGACACGATTCGCGATGCCGAGCGGACGCGAGCATGCTTTGTAACTCTTTGTTCTTTGATCAACTTTTTGGCATCTGGAAGTGTAACATACCGTATTTGGGATCCAAATCTCCCTGGAGTGACGTATGACTCGATGACATTGAGGAGGCTGATATACAATAGTGCGTGGTCCATAATTGCTGTAGATCCACCGATTCGTTCAGCGTGCGCCTTCCGTTGTCTCCTGCTTATAGGCGATCGATCGATTACCATTTTGACAACGATATGACGGTCACTTCAAGCTTCGACCATTCATGTTCACACGCCGCTGGGTTAAAAACCAGACAACTGATACTAGTAGCTTTTGAGCTGCAAGTTCCACATATCAGCCCTTGTTGAAGGTAACGAAATGATCATCGGTGGCGATGGAGGTGACGACTCTGAGGGCCATCACTCCTCCAAGTGCTAGTAATACAAATACGCTGTCAAGTCGCAGTGTTGCACCTAGCCCGTGGCGGTGGGGCATCACCGGAAGAAGGTTTCAAGCCAGCGTATCACGACTCCTACATACTTGTCGCACGCTGAGAAGAAAGCTTAACTAACAACTCGGGTCTGTGTAGTGTCGCTGGTTCAGAGTTTCGCGGCAACACAAGGCTGTCCATCCCCACCCTTCCCACAGACACATGGCCCCAAGCCGAAAGCGGTGGGTCGAAGCCATAGCCTCAGTATCCGACCCTCGACTTGTACCTACGGTATACGTTCAAGTATGAGGCATGCGATGCGGGGCGCGGCTGTGATACGAGGGACACAAGCAGCCCTGGAGGGCGTATCATGGCGGTCTCGCGGAGGTGGGGTGCCCGTAAACCCTTGGACCGACGGTGATTAACCCTTGGACTATGTGCATCCCTAAGACAAGTATTGCTCACCGACCATGCACGAAAAACTCCCTGACTGCTGATAATTCGAGTTAGACAGACGGGTACGTCTTACCTAGCGGTGACCGGTGACCGATAAAGAATAGGTCGTAGTAGAATGACTAGTGCTGATCCGATAATCTCAGTTTGAGTTTGCTAAACGTTAGCATCATAGCCAATTGGAAGAGACTTTCCCTGAACTGGTCAGCCTCCCGACGACCGGATCAGAGATCAAAGATCCGCCGCATATCCTGATACAGCTGAATAAAAGGCGAGCAGAAGTACCTCAACATTGAAATCTTCATTCGAGGATACGCAGGATGATTGTTCCAACCCCTCACCAAGATGTCCCACGCTAGTAAATTCCAAGTAGCTGTGCTCATTTCAACGTCAATTCTATTGAGGATACTGACTCGCGCTTTCCAATATGTTGTCCGATGCTGACTGCTGGATCCACATGTCGTGGTACAACCCACCCTGACGCAACAATTCCTCGTGTGTACCCCGTTCCACGACTTGGCCCTCCTTGAGGACTATGATCAGGTCTGTGTGACATTGTGTATTGGTCAATGCGTTCACGACGCTTAGCGACCAACATGGACTTACCTGCCTCGACTACAGTGCGTAGCCTATGTGCAATGAATATACTCGTCCTTCCGCTGTGGAATAGAATGCCGTTGATGCTTTTCATGATCTCCGCCTCAGTGTTCGCATCAAGAGCAGATGTCTAAGCGAGGCACCCCTCAATAATAGGCAAACCGCAAAATTGAAATGATGATTCTCACGGCTTCGTCGAAGAACAATATCGGAGGGTCCTTCAACAACACGCGCGCGATCGCTAGTCGTTGTTTCTCGCCGCCCGAAATCATGAGCCCTCGCTCACCAACGGTCGTCTGATAGCCATCTGGTAGACTCATGATGGTATCATGCACGCTTGCTTTGATGGCAGCCCCCTTGACTTCTTCGTCCGTCGCATCGAGGCGTCCGTACCGCACATTGTGCATGATGTTGGAGTGGAAAAGAGGCGTATCCTGGGGAACAACGCCTACCGACCTGCGAAGGCTCTCTAATTGAACATCTTGAATGTCTTGGTCGTCAATATAGATACGGCCCGAGGAGGGGTCGTAGAACCTGAACAAAAGCCGGAAGACGGTAGACTTGCCACACCCAGAGGGTCCGACGATGGCAACCTTCTTGCCAGCTGGGACTGTGAACGAAAGATCGCGGAATATAGGGCGATCAGGATGATATCCAAAGTTGACATTTTCGAAGCGGATGGAACCGCCCTTAAGTGCTAGCGGTTGTGCCTCAGGTTTATCCTGAGCGACAATCAGATGCGAACTGAGGAAGGGATCGAGATGCATACCGCGATTGGTGCATTCTCAGTTTGGAGAGTAAACAGTATCTCCATATCCAACAAATTTTGTCGGAGCTCACGGTATATGCTGCCCAAGAAGTTGAGGGGAAGAGACAATTGGAATATCAACTGATTGACCATGACGAGATCACCAACAGTCATCGTTCCTGTGTATCGTTTCCTTAGGCTAACCAAACCGCCAACCAGACAAGTCCCTCACCGTTCAGCACCCCTTGGGCAGCCAAAAACATGGTAGCGGTCAGTGCTGTGGAGAATATGACGTTCTGACCCGAATTCAAATATGCCAAGGATGTCGTGATCAAGACAGACGATTTCTCGTACTGCTTCAGATGCTTGTCGTATTGAGCGATCTCGAATTTCTCGTTGTTGAAATGCTACAAAACGGATCGCAAGGGGGTTCAAATTGAATGACAGAGGTACATACTTTGACCGCTTCGTAGTTTATGAGAGAATCGACAGCAGATGAAGCAGCCATATTATCCGCTTTGTTTGCATTTCGTCGAAACTGCGTTCTATGGAAGCGTGAGAGTTGGACAAGGTGCGCGTGAGATGACGCTCACCTCCAAGAGGTGGTCCGGACAGTAAACCAGGTGTATGCGGCCAGAGTGGTTGCCGTAATGGCAGCAAAGTCCCAGCCGAATTTGTACGTCTAGGAACATACAGTCAATACGGAAATAGACGGAGGAGAGACCGCACGCACGAGGATGCCGCACACCATGGATATCTCCAGCGCAGTAGGGACGATACGAAAGAGAATCGCTTGTAGCATAAACGTGATGCCTCTGTCTACGCATCAGAGAGGAATGAGACGTTGGAGAAAGGTAAGGCATACTTTGTTCCGCGATCGATAGCACGGGTGAGTCCACCAGTCTGTCGTGAGAGGTGGAACTTGAGGTTGAGATTGAGCAAATGCTCAAACGTCTCGCGAGAGACCTTGCGTATGGCACGCTGACCGATGTTGGCGAACACTGCATTCAAGAGTTCACCGAATACGGTCGCTCCGATGCGCGCGGCGCCGTCTTGAGGGAGAGATTAAGATAGGGTATGTGAGGAACCGCGATGACGACGCACAACCGAGGATGAGGGAGCCAGCGACGACCCATACGGTTGACGTGGCGGAGACATCGAGGTTGAGAACGTCGATGACATCCTTGAACAACTGCGGAACTTGTACGTTCAAGACCTTGGGAGCATGGTGAATGCGAATCGCAGACAGGGTGAATGGGAGAGTGAACCTTTCCGCCAATGAGAAGGGAAAAGCCGAGGACGACGCGAAGACGTGTGTTCCAGTCGTGTTTCGGCCACACGTTGCCAATGAGCCTGCGCACGACCATCCAGTCCTTGCGGCGCTGCTCCTTGGCGGTCACGCGCTCAGCGTCATGTTGGTTGCGGAGAGGAGGGTAGGTGGAAAATTGGAGGGCGAGTGGTGCGGGATGGCGAGGAGGGAGGCGGTGAAGGGCAAGGAGGGACTGCCTACGGAATGGAGAGACCGTCCCCGAAAGGGCAGCACGACGACAGACACTCGCCAACATGGTACACCACTTAGTCTCCACTCCTTTTTCGGACAACACTAACATTCCACGTAGAAATGGAGTAATATACCTATGCAAGCGCTAAATAGCATGCGTACGGATACACACAAGGCCATCTCAGAATAACAACAGTGCAGACGATCGTGAAAATGCAGACTAAGTGTGGCAATGATGTCAGCTTACAACATGTAAGAAGTACAGCGTTGGCATAAGCCCGCGGGTCCAGCAGGAGAAAATGCTCGTGAGATCATAACAGCAAGCCCATATGTTGTTTGTGGGTCCGTCCAGGGGCCGTGTGGTCGTGACACCCGCAAGGCGACGTGTATTCATGCCCATGCATTGCGGCCCCACCACCGCTTGTCTGCCCCTCTGACGGCCCACTCCGATACGCTGTCCGTCGTGGCAACGTAGATCATCCCCCCTTGCGGGTCAAAGCACGTCCCTGCAATGTCCAGATCTGCATCCTGTATCGGCTCCGCTACAGGATTAGCTCGCGTGGTCGTTCGGCGGCTGAGGTGGGGCGAATATCGGTTATTTAAATATCGCCCAAAGGCAGTACTGCGAGATGGGGACGGAGAGGTCTGCAATGGAAGGTGGAGGGAAGGCGGCGGAGATGATGAGCGGGAGGGTGCGCGCGAAATGCAGTCCGTTTCTAGTTCATCGACGTCCATACTGTCCACGTCTTCTCTTCCATCACCGTCGGCGTCATTGGTGCCATGTTCGTGTGGATTAGTGCTGCTTCGAATGGAAGGCTGTGGGTAGATATCTGCTCGATGTGCAAGGTACGCCCTGACTGCCCGACGAGAAAATGCTTCTCGAATATTTTCTTGAACAGCGCTGTCCCCAACGGGAGGTAGTCCATGAATGTCCCCATGGCTGAACTCATCACTGTCCTCTCCGTCACGACGCCGCAGGGTGCGTTGTTGTAGTCTCCGCGTGGACAACGATCCACTGCTCCCAAAAGGACTGATGTAAAAGCCATCATCCAGTGTGCGAATTGCGCGTGGGGGTGGCGCAAATTGCCTGACGTATGGCGTGCTGGAGAATTGGGTAGCATCAGACGGCGCGGGAGATATTGATGGAGGACGGGACGATGTCAAACGTGACACCTCTCGCCCCATGACGTTAGGTATGCGGATGATCTCCTCTGTCTCGAAAGTGCGAGCATCAACCACATGAAGGAGGCTGGTGTGCTAAGGAAATGTAAGTAAACCCTATATGCTCAACCACGGAGAACAGTCTGACCTCTGTGAACGTCATGATCTCATGTCCAGGATGACCATGTGTACCACCAGCGCCAAATTTAACACTTCGGGCTCCCCACCCGGGAGCCTTTGAGTTACCTCTTGTCCAATCCCACGGATCGTCACTGAGCATGCTGCTCTCTTCGCCGTTCCCAAGCTGGCCAACCGGCAATCGGGTTTTGTCTGTCTGAATGACTTTCATTGGTTTCGTGCTTCGCACGTCCCAGACAGCGACAACACCCTCTTGGGAAGCAACCGCAAATTTCATGCCGTCGTGCGAGAATGCGGTGGAGAAGGAGGCAGAAAGCAAGGATGAAGAGAATCTAGTGTCGGGAGATGGAACATTAAGGGTGACGATAGGAGAGAATGTGATGCAAGGACCACCGGTGAGTTGGTGAAGATAAATTCGTGGTGAATCCCCCACAGATAGAAACGTTCTTCCATCCGGAGATATCGAGGCTAAGGAAGATGTGAGATCGGTACGAACAAAGGGGGATACGAGACACGCACAGTGATTGATAGGCTCATCAAGCTTCAGGTTTCCAGATTGCCGGAGATCCTTTGGGGACGATTCTACACGCACAGCAATGTCGTAGAAACGCACTGTGCAATCGTTGTTACTGACAATGAGACGGGGTTCCACGCTACTCTCCGCAGACCTCGTCAGGCTCAACGAGCTGAGCGAGACAGAGTTGTTAATCGACCCGTGGAGCTTCTTATAGTATTGCCAGATGGCACTGTTGCAGCGTAGTCGAGGGGATGGATCTTCCCTCCTTTGTGAACGTGAAGAAGGCTGATGAAGAGAGAGGTGGACTTCAGCCTCCTGGCCGCCGGCGGCGATGAGGACTGCGTCGGAACCAGGAAGCTGAATGGATGCGAGGGTGTTTGGGTTGAAAGAGAGGTCCGCAACATTGCGTACATTCTAGGGTGTGGGACGTGAGGCATGAGGGGCTGGTATGAGAACGATGGTGGCACATACGATGTCCGGAGAATATAGATCATGCTCTACGATAGAGTAACCATGAACGTAGTTGACTAGACCTGGTTCGCGAGGACAAATGATGAGATCGCGCAGTTGGCTGGATAGGGTATGAGGGTTTGTGAGCAAGATATTCAAGTTGATAACGAAAGAACGAACACATGGCCGATGGTCACGTCTGCGGGAGCGATGTTTGTCGGGGAGGAGGATGCCAGCAAGGAAGAGTGGCGAGCCATAGCAAGCCCGGTCGTGGAGCACTCGTCTCAGCGGTGGTGACGTTCTAGGTGTGGATCATAAAGAGCCCTCGGCCCGTTCATACTCTCACGTGCGTGGTGCGATCACGTGATCGGTATCAATTCTAGCACCGCATTTGTATACCAAGCTCTTCGTCGTCCACCGCGATGAGCTCTGACGAACCCACCCAAGCTGTCGTACCAGCGAAGCCAAAACCGACCAAGAAACTGAAACCAGCCAGAAAACAGGTCAAGCCTGGCGACGTCGAAAAGAAAGAAACCGTTCAGACCGGCAAGGAATATAGTGCGTCATTCCAACATACTTGGTCCGATGCCATCCCTAACAAGTACAATAGATATCTGGTACAACAAGTGGGCTGGTGGAGATCGTGAGGACAACTATTCGAAGTGAGTGTTACCGCCGAATTTATCGTACTAAGCACTGACAACACTTTAGCAAAGTAAAGTCACAAACGCGGTGTCATATCAAGACAGACAGTGGTCTCACCCGCGCAAACCAAACTGGCATGAGATATTGTTGTCTCTTCTTTGCACGTGGTTGCTGTCCCTACGGCTGGGAATGCAATTATCGCCATGTCCTTCCCGACCCAAACAACGCTCTACCTGACAGCTCGAAAGACTGCTTTGCCAGAGACAAGTTTGCCGATTACCGGGACGACATGGGTGGTGTGGGTAGCTTTAACCGTCAGAATCGCACATTATACGTGGGTCGGATCAAGGAAACTGGGCCTGGACCCGAAACAGAGGAGATCGTCATCCGCCACTTCAAGGAATGGGGAGAGATTGAACGAAGTACGTCAACCTTGAACAACTATTTGATGGGATATTGATTACTGCTAGTTCGGGTCTTGCAGTATCGGAGCGTTGCCTTCGTGACCTATGTGTCAGAGTTCGGCGCCCAATTTGCCAAGGAAGCCATGGCATGCCAATCGCTCGACAATGATGAAATTCTCAACGTCCGATGGGCGACGGAAGATCCTAATCCCGTCCAAAAAGTGGCTGAGAAACGCCGCCTAGAAGAATTGGGCCAGGAGGCCATCAAGGCTCGTATGGATCCCCGTATCATCGAAGCGATGCGGGCGGTACGAGCGCTGGAGGACGGTGATGTACTGGATGACGAGGGTCAAGTTCTGGAGGATGAGGAGGTTGTTGATTCCCAAGACTTGAAGCGAAGAAGAATAGAGCCCCAGCCACAAACATCCCTGAACGAGCAACTTTCGAAGCCAATGGGATTACTAACTGCTGATACGCTTGAGGGACTCAAATATTTCGCCGAGATACGGAATCGGAACGGATTCGTTCACACCGAAAGGCCATTGGCCGAACCGGTGACGACGAGTTTGGGCTTGGCGGGTTATGGAAGCGATGATGATGACTGAGTATGTCCAACATTATTTTTTTTCATTTGGGTTGCCAATGTAGTAACTCGGGGTAGTATTAATTGTTTAGCAGATGTCGTGGGTGAGCGGGTCAGTCGAAATGGATTCGCCAACGGAGACTTCCACCAGAGTGGCAGCGGCGTGCCTTGGCAGGCTTGCCAATGCGCTGCGCCTCGTGCCAGTTCATAGGGTCACAGCCACACGATGTTCATATTCCGCCAACTTCGTTTTGTAGGCTTGAAATAACACAGGGCGCACTTTACCAATTCCGAGTACGTGATTACATACAATAATCCATCGGATGTTGGCTGGCTTGAGACCACACGTTGCAAACTCGTGGTATTCTACACAAAATGGGGACTTGTTGACCGCCGACATTAATTGCAAAGTGAGAGGATTAAAATAGAATTGGCTGGCGTGGACCCGCGGGATGGGCCGAGCGCCTACAGTCCTTGGTCATCGGAGAAATGGGACCCACATAAGGAACAACATCCGTCGACACGAGGAGCACCCTGGCGGGAACTGAACTGAAAGGGTGGCGGCAGGTTGGCATGGTCACATGACTTGCCGATGCGGCGGTGCTGGGATTCATTCCTTTCGAAGACACAGCCCTACTTGCGTTTTTCGTTGGCTATCCGCTTCGTCTTGTCCTTTCGTTCTGTCGAGAAAAGATGAGGCGTTGAAGGCTATTCCTCCGATTTCCATTCGAACTTTTCTTGTCTTCATGGCCACAACTTTCGTGTCATCGTCGCCCTATTCCCGTGCAAATTTCCCCATCTTCGTCATTCCGATCCTTCCTTCCTCCATCCTCCCCCCGATTTGCCAGCACGTCATCCATCTTGTTGGTTCCTTTCTTTTCCATGGGCGCTATTAGTATTTCTGGACGTTATGTCAGGCTATGGGCTTTGACGCCTAGCCACGCTTATCCTCATTTTGGGAATCCTGCGCGTCCCCTATATAATCCCTTCCCTCCGATGTTCCGCTACCCCACTCAGTCGCACATCCCCTCCTCCTCAGTAGCAATTCCACCTCTGCCATGAATAACGTCCCCTCTTCCGTTCAGTCCGGTGTCCCCTCTATCCGTATCCACAATGCCGACTTCTCCCCCGAACTGTATGTGCACTTGCTGTATGACTCGATCCTGTCAACTCACGTTTCCCCTTAGCTTCAATGGCGGCGAGATCTTCGGTCCAGACGTGCCCAACCTTTACAGCTTTATTAACGAAGATACTACCCTTTATGCCTGCTCTCAAGCCATGCAGTCAGAAGGTAACCTGCACGTCATCTATGCTGTGGCGCCACGCTCACACTTTCTGCAGCATTTGCCTTCAACCCCGGCTCCGGCCCCTCAGCAGACTTGGAGGACATCCCAGAGCTTTCCCACCTCACGACCACTGACCAGCCATTCCTCACCGGTCATGGCTATTCCCAACCATACGCATCCATCATACCAGACCATAGTGCCTCTGCAGACGGGGGCCTTTCTCCCTCCAGCCTTAGCAGTCCTGTCCCATCACCGACATCCTCTTTCACTGGTTCATTGTCTCCTTCATCATTATATGATTCCATCGCGCTCTCAGATACCGAATCTCCGCTCTCTCTTTCCCCCGATACGCCCGATTTTCCATGGCTGACCCATCTTTCAAGTCACCAGAGTAGTGACTCTTTGACATTACATCCTTCCTCCGTAGGGTCCTACCCCTCTCTCGGTCCTCAGCGCCCTCGCTCAAAGTCATCACCCTCTTTTCGCCCTGGTCCTGTGGCGAGCAAAGCGATGCTTGAAGCCAATGGTCGACGTCGCCGCCACCCCCCACAGTTTGAGTGCGAGGAATGTAAACAAACTTTCACTGCCCTCTTCTCTCTCAAACGTAAGTACCGCTTCACTGGGTGACTTGCACGCCAATAACGCCACATATCTTAGGTCATCAACAGTCCCATACCGGAGAGCGCCCTTTTGCGTGCAGCATCCCTGGCTGCGAACAACGGTTTTTCAACAGCAGCGATTGCAAGCGTCATGAAAAGAGCAAGAAGCGTCATAAGGACCTTTTGATGCAATGATCAGCCGCTTCTATGTGGTCGCGTGTCGATCGATCATAGCAATGACATGGCCAATCGCTAGACGATACCCATATGACCCCATCTCCGCATTCACATTGCATCCCCTTCTTGAACTCCTTATAATTAATCATTTAGTATAGTACATGGAGCGATGACACCCTTGGTTATACCCCACTAAATTGCTACAGATCTGTTGGGAATGTTTTCTTAGCTCTTGTTCGTTTTTCTGTCCAACCACACGCTTGTATTTACTAGATGCCGATACAGATGAATTTACGATGGTCAAATGCGAAGGGACGAGTCACTCGAGTGTGTACGGGACCGATGGGCGCATACACAGTCATTCGAAGCCTTCCGCAAGTGGCAGTTCCTGCCAGACCGTGTGCTGCCTGCACCGCAGTTGTGTGGCGGTGTCTGTTCTCACTCATATCTCCTTGTCTGGTCTACGGTCATTAACAAGACAGGCGGTTTTTTCTCGTCCGCTATACGTCCCTAGTACAGATTGACGGAACCCCGGAAATGGGGCAATAATGAAAAGGATCGCAGTCCGTGTCGTATGATGACGGCAAAAACCCCACAACCACTCGTACTAGTTTGATAAAGCATACACAGACACACATCAAAAACAAAGTAACCGAACCGCCAGGAAACAAAATGCGATCAACAGATAGCCTACCGTCTCGGCAGCCGTGTGAGCGACATGTCGGGGACACGGACGACTCCGAGGACTTGATGCACTATCAACGTCGTTTACGGGTCGATCCAGGTTGCCAACCTACAAATTCACGAAACGGGAACAAGGAATCAAATGATCAACGACCGCAGCCTCTTGTGTGTGATCACCGAGTCCGACGATGACGTACCAGATATAGCCGCTGCGTCCAACTATGTATGTCCCCTCTCTGTCGCGGCACATTCTGCGCAGATGGCGTCGTCCGCGTCCCGTACATGAGAAGTGCCGCAGTCGATACGAGAGGTACCGTCAAGAGGGAAGCTCCGAGAACGCCCGCACGCGCAGCGCGCGTAGCATCTAGCGGTGGCGGGTCGTCAGGATACCCGTACATGCGTAAGAGCGTGACCCCAACCGCGCACGCTGCGGCAGCAATGGCCACCAACGACGCGAGTTCGAGGAGAAACGTGATGTGGCTGGACAAAACTTTTTGGAGTTTGACGCCGCCAAGAGATGCCATGCAAAAGATGGTCACAAGGGTGGTGGGCCCGATCACGGTGAGCCCACCGAGTGATCCGGCTTTGATCGATGATAAAAAGGATGGATCGTAACCATCGGATTTGAATGCTTTGAGTAAGGCGTGACCAATGAGGAGGATCAGGGTGCCGTTGAGAGTGCTGATGAGGAGGGCGCAAATGGAAAAGAAGAGAATGCGGATCACGAGCTCGGCGGCAGGTCGGAAAAAGAGGGAGATCCCGAAGGTCGCCCACCAGACGAGGATGGCACGGTTGTCGTCCGCGGCTGGAGGTGAATCGGGGGGTTCCGCTGGAGGAGGGTTGGGCGGGCTGGCAAAATTTGTATCCGTTGACGTCGAATTGACACAGCGGTCAAATAGGTGATAAGATACAAACATAATGAAATGTTGAACGAGCATTCAACGACGACGGCCAAAAGGGGCCCGGCGGCGGCGGATACGCCTGAGCAAAGAGAACCTAGCGAGGAACCGAATAACTCTGAAAAAGGACATGTTGCTCGGTTGCCGTCAGGCTGAATGAGCGTGTCGCCGATGTGATTGGTTATTGTCTTTTTGGCGTATTACAAGCCCTCCTAGCACCGACGCTGTGATGCAAGCGTGTTGGGAACTTTCGAGTTGGTGGAGATACCCCTATTCCTCGATTCAAACCCAGTGGAAAACATCACACGAGTACTTTGTCATCTTCATTTGAGTGAGTGTTTCTGCCCGGCAATAATTGTACTTCGTTCCAGATTTCTAAATACCAGGACTAACAACTTGAACCCCCTGGAGAAGTAAACACGCCACGGACCATGGTTCGACTCAACACTCAGTATGTACTGATACTATACACGCATTTGTTAATGTTTGGAGTCGCGACAATCTTCAGGCACCTTAGGGGGGCCTCAGGGGAACGTCCATAACGAAAACAAAGGAAGTATGTATTACATGACGTGTGGACGCAATGTGAACATCTTCCCATCGTGGTGGAACTTGACGCGATTGTCACGGTCAAGCACCGCCATCGATCAAGCTTCAAGTGTCGCTGTCAGGTAATGCGGGCAACTGTCTGTACGCCGATCAGACATCCGCGCATTCCACGTAGAATCCCGAGCAACCGCCACCTGCAGAAGCACCTCCACATGACCCAATTCAGTCATGGGATGCTTTGCGTCGCTGCCATGGCATGGGACGTAATTAGTTGATTGCCGATTCATGCGTTTACTGTTCCGATTTTGAGGACGGTTCGTGGAACTCGAATTACGAGTTTTTCTATCTGGCCACCTACCTACTCGCGATATCACTGGATGGGCCAAGAGCGCCGCAATCACCGCAGGCTGGACCTAGTCTAGCTCCTTGATCCCCTGCCACTTCGAGAATTCGGGAACGGAAGAGTTGCTCTGGTCACACGAAGGAAGTGCTGGACTTGAATGCCGTGTCTTACTGGAGTTTTAGATCCTAGACGGGTGACACGGCGTAACCCTTGTTTTCGACTCGGAACCTATCGACGCTCGTCCCTACCCAATGGAGTTGGATAAACATGTCCCCGAAAATCAGGTTGGCAAGGACCATCACGACCATATAGGACGGCTTATCACCTTCCTATCAGGAACAGCTTTAGGCTTGGTGTTTCAGATTCTCCGAGTCAGTCCCCACACTACGTCAAAGCGCTCTCTGGCGGTGTCCATCTTCCGACTTTTTAACAACTAAAAGTGCAACAATGAGCCTCATCTCCGGTAAGGCGCAATACTTACGTCGCAGTTTTCTACATCAGGCACCAAATAAACAGACGCCTCTTTTCAAGAGTAATATGACACACTGTCGTACTGAAGTTGATAAGCAAGTGGATCCACGCCCACAGAGGCCGGATGGTAAGCTGACCCGGCTGACTAGGTTTCCAAAAATGATATATGAGCGCAGGGAGTTTCTCTCAGCGTACATATACACAGCCGTTCACCTGGATGTAGTCCCCGTCCGTCTGCAATGGTACCTCAACTCCGTCCAGTGCTATTGCTGCTCACAGTCGCTTTCACATTGGCATATCTGAAGAGGCGCAATCGTGGAAAACGACGCCCCCCTGGTCCTCGACCTGTCCCCCTACTGGGAAATGTCATCGGGATTGATGCCCAAAATCCTTGGAAGACATACACCAAATGGGCCGCGACTTACGGTATTGTTGGTTAGTGTGGTTTGTGATTCCATGTGATGACATTCAGCCGCTCAGGTGAACTGTTCTACACGCAACTTCTGGGACAAGATATCATTGTGATCAACTCCGAGAGGGTAGCGTGCGACCTCCTCGATCGTCGATCGTCCGTTTACTCCAGCCGTCCTGCAAGCCTGTATCGCATCAACCAATTGTGAGTCCCTTATTCCTACGGCCAGGCACTTCCTCACATGATGTACATTTTGGAACATCAGATTTGGAACAGAATTCTCCTCCATATTCCTTCCTTACGGAGATCGTTGGCGTCTTCATCGACGTATCTTCCATCAAGCCCTTAACATGAACGCAGCACTAGCTTTTCGTCCAGTTCAAATGAGAAGAACGCACGAACTAGTAATGAGCTTCTTAATGACCCCTGGTGACTTTGCGACGCACCTACAAACGTAATGCCTTCTCTACTGTATCTGGAAATAGAGAGTCTGATCGATGCGTTCATTCACGCAGACTGAGCACCTCGTTGATCATGTCGATCGTGTATGACTACGAAGCCTCGTCTATGAATGATCCAATCGTCTCCAACGTCGAAACAGCGATCGAGATTGCGATGAAAGAAGTCAGGCCAGAAGTTGCGGCCATCTTAGGTGCCTTCCCCATCCGTCAGCACTACTTTTACTGTCTCTGCGCTCGCGACTGACGGTCCAATATGTCGTGCAGTTGAACACATCCCCGCCTGGTTTCCGGGTGCACGGTTAAAGCGCAGTGCGTTGCTTTCACAACGTTGCATCGCCCGATGGGTAGATGCACCATTCCAGCACGTTGTGAAGAACATGGTCAGTATCCGCTGATTTGGTGTACAGTGTCTACCACCACATACCAGGCTGCTGGCACCGCTGGCCCTTCAATGCTTTCTGATATCCTTACCCGGATACGATACTCAACAGAGACGGAAGAGGAAGCAATACATTTGAAGGAGACAGCAAAGGAAGCGTGCGCGAGTGCTTACGCTGGTGCGTCGTGATCCGCATATACACATACCTTCTAAATCCGCCGTCTAATTTGATCCATGGAATAAAAGCCGCTGCGGAAACGGTATGTTCTCCTGTTTCTGACGGGTAGTTCTTATTCGACAGCGATCGTACCCCGCACCAGACGTTCTCCACGCTGTCCACGTTCATGCTTGCGATGGTTCTTTACCCCGACGTACAGAAGCGGGCACAAGCTGAGATCGACGCCGCGATCGGTTCGAATTTGGCTAGGTTGCCCGGGTGGGAAGATCGATCCTCTCTACCTTATGTCAATGCAATGATCAAAGAGACCCTGAGGTGGCACCCTATTGCACCCCTAGGTCAGAAGGTCTCGATCCCGCGGATAAGCTTTTCGAAACTCATCGTATGGCCCTAGGAATTCCGCACGCCACCGTGAACGATGACGTGTATGAAGGATATTTCATTCCCATAGGTCTTTCTTCACTGGCTTGTTTATAATGCGGTGTGGGACTAACATGGCGTATCTGTAGGCGCGACTGTCTTGGTGAACGCTTGGTCAGTCGGAAGAGGAATGTCAATGGCCACATGTTAATTGCGCTGACCGTGCGCGTGTGCACAGGGCATTATCCAGAGACCCCATCAAGTATCCCAACCCTGACGAGTTCTTGCCAGAACGTTTCCTGGAATCGGATAAAGCACCTCTAGGCGGTCCTTCCTTTGCCTATGGCTTTGGCCGCCGAGTTTGGTGAGGAGAGAGCACATTCGGCGCTCGTGATGACGCCTTTCATTCACTGACGCTTTCCCAGTGTCGGACGTCATGTCGCCGACGCAACCTTGTGGGCTGCAATCGTGAACATACTAGCGGTGTTCCGACTCGAACCCGCGCCTGGCTGGGACCAGGGAGAGAAGGGCAAGAATGTGGTATGGACAGAGGGCGTGACCACGTGGGTGTCCCCTTTCGTGGCTGCGTCCGGCCCTGCTGAGCGCGCTTCTAGACATCCCAAATTTCCTTGCAAGATTACGTCGCGGCACGAAGGTCTGAATAAGGAGAGACTGATACAATTGATGGAGATGAGCCGTTACGAGCCCTTTATTTGTTTGGGGGCACTGGCTTGAACCGATTTGGTATGAAGCTATATGGAGTATGTTGGGCAAGCGAGCACTGTATGTTTAGGTCTAGCGGGCAGGATCGAAGGTCGATGTATTTGTCTGAAGTACTACTAGTATACACTTTTGCGCAGGTCGAGCACAAACGAACATTAACCACCATGCATGGGCTAATTTGAGAATCCATCCAGTCGGACAACGGAGCGAAAGCGACCTGAACGGAAGAAACCCGTCTTCATATCCGATTTACTACAGTGAAGAATCGACCGCATATCTTGATCTACTGGATACCGCCCATACTGGTAATGTTCACACCGAGGTAGAAGGAAGTCGGTTTGCGGGTACTTAACGACATCACAAGCTACCATAGAAACTCTAAGCAGGAGGCCCACGTCCCTCTTTCACTTTAATGATGATGTGCTTCATGGTGCTCAGCTCCGTGGAAGTCAAGTTTGTATGCTGCAAAGACATGAGTCGCGCCACAAAACGTGAGGTCGACAAATCCATACCAGAGCCGCACTCGGGGCAACGACGAATTTTGTCTTTGCGAAGAGTGAACCAATGAAGTTCGTGCGAGTCGGCGGGAGAGCCGGTGCACCCAACGATGCGTTCAGTGTCCTGTCAAAGCGCGTCGTTCCATGAGTCGACAAGGCGTACTGGGTTGAACGTGGAAGCGCACCAGGGAGTAGACTTTGACAGGGTCCTGGAGCGTGCCTACGCGACTCGAGTCTAGAGGTTGCAAGTCAAAGGCGTCGTAACCTTCCATGTCACCCAAGAGCTGGAAGCGTTCGAGACCGGTCGCCTGTTGCTCATCAGTTGGGATTTCGCCAGTTTTTCCACCGGAACCGAAGAGTTGGGGAGGGGGTGGCCCCGAACGGCGGGCAGCGGTGGTTGAGAGGGCGCGGAGAGGGGCTGGACGAGCAGCGCGGAAGACGACTGGACGGGCTGCGCGGAGGGCGGCGTTGAGCATGATGAGACGACGAACTGGTTCAATGGTACAAACCGGGTTAGGCGTGACTCTCAAGGTGTCCAGTCACATGTGACATCGTGACTTGCCCGATAACTTCCGTGCCGGAGTGGGCTCGTAGAAACTAAGTACTTTCAGATAGAAACCAAATACGCCATGGCGCTCGGGACCCCACTTTCGATATGACGACCGGGACTACCGGTTACACCGTTAGCACATAGATGTTTCCCGCTCGGACTCTCTTCCCCGTGCCCATGTACCAGGGGGCTCCCAAGACCTTGCTAACTTTGAAACTTACGTGCCGATGATGTTCTTCTTGATTTACCGGAGAAGGGGTGCCTCAAATGTGCGCCAGCGCTCGGAGTTTGGGGCTATGCGTTAGACCCGAAGGGCCGGTATGTGGCATATCGCCACCGACAGTGCATCTTACATATCAAGGAAGCTCGTTTCACGTAGGTGGCTCATCACTCCGCGGAGCACCTTTCCTTCTATTCACAGAATTTATATCGGACGACGACCAGGCTGGTGGTCCGAGGCGGGGTTTATCGTGACCTCGGATCCTTGTTTTAGATCCAAGTTTAGGCTGTGCCTGACTCCACACTTATTGGTATCGCCTCATGCTAGCAAGCTGGGAGTTGGGCGCTACGCTCCTATTGACGGCATGAAGGGACTTTGCAACATGTGCTTTCTGTCGGCCGACATGACGATCCGGCCAATTATGTATATTCCGGCGACCTGAGAGATATCGGACACACTGCACGGCGGAGAGTCCACCGAGAGACACACCGCAGCAAACATTGTTCGCAGCTAGATCTATCCGTGTCGTGTTAATCTGTCCAAATCATCCGCCGGCCAACAAGTCTCGGACCACATACATATTGCATCACTCTACCCCGGATGTAAAGCGACTAAGTGACATCATCGGTCTGAATTTCACTCATTTTCGGGCATCTGGGGTAAAGAGGCTCCAGAGCGGCGTGAAATGAGGAGGTAGCAGCCGGAAGGGTTGCTCCACGGTGGGTTGGTCCCGATGTTGACAGAATATTTTGTTGGTCAAGATTGCCAGATCTGGTCAACGCAAGCTGCGCCGTGCAACTGGAATAGACCACACTCACCTTGGAAATTTGTAATTGATGCTCCAACTTGGGAGAAGTGCCAGAGGTCACCCGCAGGATTCTCTGTTGGATAGCTTGTTAGTACTTTCACCGGTCGTAACTGGGTTGGAGGGGGAAAAAACCACGTCGACTGAACTAAACAAATGGGTGGACAACGGTATGATCTCGACGAGACAACTCCAGAAGTACATAAACGCGGAGTCTCCCGACATCGCGGGAATTTCTTTTATGTGAAGACCAAACGAAACTAAACCCAAATATAGATCAGTTGCGAGGGTCACACCAACCCTGGAATCCGTGTCCTGTCCAATAAGTATTGCTTGCAACGATTAGCGATGTGATGGTATAGACAGTCTGCAGACCGGGTTTCGATTCCTACGATTCCTGATCGTGTGCATGAACGATCATCGATCAGTAATGTTCTCAGGCTCGAAATGCCTCTTTGTACTGGACACGTGCCGTGATCAGTCGTCCACTGGACCTGCATCTGCTATCCTAGCCGAGTGGAAAGACGAGGATTGGTCCCCATTTAGAAAGCGTGGTGTGGGCACATTCCCGTAATTCTTCGCTTGATCGATTGAGGGCTATGATTGGAGGAGGATGTGCTCAGCCGCCCGTCAACTGGTAACGTTATAACCCGGTCCTCCTGATGTGCGTTCAACACTTTCGCCTCATTACTTCGAGTCCTCCTGAATTTCAAGATTGAGGCATCACTGTATCACCGGTCCCCAGCGCCGGAGGGGGTTGGCGCGCCCTATAGCACGACTCCGAGCCCATGGGAATCCCCAGTCGAGGACGTCATTGGCAACAGCGTGCTTCTCTGGCCCTTCCGTATTTCAATGACCGGAATTTCAGAGCGGAACCAATGAACGGATTGAATCGTTCGGTCTATCATTCCGTCAGACCGTCAATGTCCGTGCAGACCAAGTCTTTCACCGCTCAGGCTTAGGCGCCCAATGTGCCGCCAATTCGGTTCAGTCCGCACATGATCGACGTGTATCCGTGACGATGGACCTGGGACTTAAACAACCAAGTGTCATCAATGTTCTGAAGCGAGTATGTGAGCATCCGCACTACGCAGCGTTGACATTGATAACTCCTAACGACGAAGATCACCGACGAGGGTTCACTCAAAGAGTTGTATGTTTCCCTCTTGATACGAGGGAGTCTACCCGGACAACGGTGTCCCTGAAAGACCTTTTTTTTTTACCTGTAACAAGCACGGCGCTCGAACGACCCTCTCGAGTTGGGCGGCCGGGCGGCCGCCCGCCTCCCCATAGACCACGATAAAACCTTGAAGTACGCCAATTTGCACGATACCCTCTCGCGCTTCCTTAACGACGATGGTATTCTCAACAGCAGGCTAAGTGACACTGATCACGTCGCATGCGATCCTGGCAGAAGGGTAGTTTTGGGAGTTACTTTGCCAGCGCCTGGACGCAGTCGATCATTTCCAGCGCATTGGTCATTGGCCATACTTACTTTCGAACTCAGAACGAATGGTGATGTAAGTGGGTCTTTGATTTTCGCGATAGACGTGAAATGATCAAATGATAGGCTAGTTGCAACATACTGACATTAGTCGTTCGTTTCTCCGCTCTACGCAGACATCCATTTCGTTTCGGGGGAAGCATGCCAGGGGAGATTGACAGAACGAATTGCTGGTAGCAGGACTCAATACCACTTTTTTCTCGGGGGGAAGGAAGAGGTATGATAGAATTTTGTTGCGAGATGTGTCGTTTTCATCATATCGCACATGGCTTACAATATCCTCCACTGCGCTGCTATTCAATCTTTGAGGACGCATATAAGTAAGAAGGTTCACCATGAAGTCGGGCGAGCTCATCTGAGATAGGCAAAGTATGTCGATTACAATCAATGTTACCAGCCGTGGACTCCTGTCATGGCCGGTGTCCCCGACCTCGATGACATTTCCCGTCGTGCTCTGCATGGTCTGAAAGCTGGAATATTGGCTGCCATGTGCTACCCCAATATTGGGTACCCACAGCTCCGTGTTTGCACTGATTACTTCAACTAGATCTTCCATATCGATAATCTGTCGGACAACATGACCGATCGCAGCATCGACAAGGTAGCAGAGGTTGTCATGAGCCCACTGTACGATCCACATACGTGCCGTTTCCTCGCGCGTTTGAATAGGATGACAAGAGAGTATGCATCATCTCTGTTGTTTTCCATCTGCCATTTCTATTCCGAACGTGGTGCTGACTTTTTTTGGACGTTAGTCTCTGCAAACGGACTGATTGCCCAAACAGCTTCACCTGGCACTGTTCGACGGTTTGTAGAAGGTGTCGACCACTTTTTCCAAGCGGTCCGCAAGGAGGCCTGCGACTACACCAGTGACGCTATCTTGGATGTCGTGTCATACATTGCCCAGTTTGCCCTTCGTCGTGGCAAGGTCGGGTGCGAACTGTGCTGGACGCTAATCGAATACGTTCACCACCTCCATATCGCAGATGGCGTCATGGATCATCCTAGCATCCAACGCCTTACACAAGCCGCTAGTGACACCATCATGTACCACAATGTAAGTCACAGCTTTACAAATCAATGCTAGAACCTCTCTCATAGGATGGTATATTGGGGTATTTCTGGCTTAAATAGTTTGTGGAAATTCTTACACGTTTTTGCAGGACATCGTTTCGTACGACTTTGAACAGTGTAGAGGACACACGCACAACATGATTGACATTGTCATGCAAGAAAGAGGATTGGGGTTGCAAGACGCTGTCAACGTCGTCAGCGAGTTTTGCGAACGCGCCATCGACGAGTTCATGCACGAGTGTGCCCAACATGCCATCGTGGGGCCCTGCGGTTGACAGCCAGGTCCGCATATATGTTCGTGGAGTCGAGCATGTGGTCGCGGGGAATTTGCACTGGTCGTTTGATACGGAGAGATACTTTGGCAATGCTGGGAAGCGGGTCAAGGAGACTCGCCTCCTTACGTTGCACCCCAGGCTTGTTCTGGCGCCAGGCCCCGTCCCTGGCGGGGAAATATAGAATTTCGTCGGCTTGTCGGTGAAACTGTACTAGAAGTGTATCACTGTCAACATGGAATTTCGTTTGCCAGGTCGTTGCACATTCGACACCTGCATCCAAGACTAAGGATCGTTCTGATTCCAAATTAAAACTATTTCGTCACGGTCTGGTACGCCGCGGGCGTCACGAGCTACTAGCCTACTGACTGTGACGTAGTACCTTGCATGTACTACCAACTTTCTCTCGCTAGAATTACCGCGGCCCTACGTCGTTCATATAGCACGCGATTAGATGGTTCGAAAACGCCGCCGCACTTTCCAGTTCGAAATCCGGATGCGGCAACGATCAACAAACCAGAAAGCGTGGACTTGGAAAGTCAGGGAGTTCGGGCAGACGGAATCCAGTGAGTAGCAGAAAAACGTTGGTTGAGTTTACGTCAGGTTAACGTTGACCCAAGGTAAATCTATGTAAGATGTCCCGTTATGTGTGGCTCGTATGATAACCGACGCTCGGATGGCGTTTCCGCACTCACCGTGGACTCCATCCAGTGAATGCCAACCATGACCGTAACATGAAAGTCACAGCACCGGTCAATGACCCATCACTGATAAGATAAGGGTTACTAGTAGATTACTAATGAAGTTGACAGTTCCTCTCTATCTCAAGCTTCCGGCTACTATTTTTTACCCGAGTGTTAAGCGGCTGTCAAACCCAAAGTCAACGCCGTTGACCGGTCATGACCGTAACGTGACCAGTCAGTGACCTGTCCTTCACTGACTCCATCCGATACAACTCGGTTTGTTCATCCTCTCCCAATACACTCCTCCTACACCCACACGCTCCTATTCCCTACCTATCCACTATTGATCATACAAGCAGATAACTGGGAATTCTCCGACAGAGTTGAAATGCCAGATATATTTCCACATTTGGCAGGCGTTTACGAACGTGTTCTGCACTAAGTACGCGGAGGAATGGGAGACACAGAATTTCGTCATAGCCTGTTTATTTTCTTCCCGCCTTTCTTCCCTCCTTTTTCTTTCGATTCCGACCCGCTTCAGCTGGACCAGTGGCATCGGCAACCTACATGCTCTCTCGCCCAGGCTCCCCAGAGTCTGCTACGCTGGTCATTCTCCAAGCCTACGGCGATAATTCAATGTCCCGGGGTGGTTCGTCCCAGCCCACTGGCAACATTCAGACGTATACATCAGACGACACTAGTTTCGTTGGCTCCCCAGCTCGATCCGATTACCGACTCTCTATAATATCATGCTCTTCCGCGGTCAACTTGGTTCCTCCGCAGCAACATGATAACTGCCCGTACCCTAGCGGCGAGTTTGGAGAGTCTCCCTTTAGACGGAATTTCCCTTCACTGCCCGACTCTCCTATCGATCAGTCAGAATCTGTCTCGAGAAAGGACTCGAATGAGGGCAAGAAACCTGCCATGCGGATGTGGGAGGGTTGGAACATCATTTGCTGTTCTTGTAAGAACATGACTTTGAGTCGTCGTTACTTGGGTCCTTTATAACTCTGCTTTTGGTACAGGGCTAAACATTTTGCTGTTACTCATGCCAGTGTCGGTAAGTTCATCTACCGACGACAATTGGGTAAAGCTTATCTGCAATAGTGGGTGCTCAGTTCTGTCTTGGGAAAACATCACAAGATGGTTTTCATTTGTGAGTAACGTCCTTCAGTACGAAAATGCAACTAACTGCTTGCTACAGTTTCCATTCTTTCGATGATCCCTCTCGTTAAGGTATTCTTTCTCTAAGCCAGTCCTCCGTGTTATTCATCCTGCAGCAGCTCCATGACCTCTCCACCCGAGAGCTAGCTACCAGATTCGGAGGCGCAAAGACAGGGCTTCTCAATGCAAGCATGGTAGGTGTAGGACACGACTTATGAGTCGAATCTGATCCCGTCCTCCGGATCCTTAGAGTAATATGTACGTAACCCTTTTCACAAAATGCCGTTGAATTGACAAGTCCCATTAGTGTCGAGTTGGTCGTCGCGGTTGGTATTGATTATCTCAAGGTCACCAATCGAATAACCAAAAGACTTGAATTCATAGATAACTGCGTTGAGGAAATGCGAACTTCGCGTCGTGCAATCTTCGCGTTCGTAGTTTTCTTTTTACACTCGCTCACTACTTATTTTGTGGGTTGCAGTGATTGGCTCGATCTTGAGCAAACTCTGTGCGTTCCTTAACTGCTCCACATGCATAATACTCTCTAATATCCTGTACGCTAGTGTTGATCCTTGGAATGTGCTTCTTTGCTGGTGGTTTGCGGTTCTCGGAACAAGGATTGGATCAGAGTGAGTCAAGCTTGTCGAACTAAGTAGAATTATCACTGAACAGTATCTCAGCCGCGACTCAGACTCATTCATCGTTGCTAACTATCAGCGTCGGTGCACTGCTCCTTCCAGCAGCGTACCATTTTGCACTCAGTGGTGGCCAGGAGTCAAGTACTATACAACAGAGAGAGGATATATTGAAAATGAGCCACGACTTGACGTCGTTCAAGTTCATATCTCATGTCATTTTCAATAGGTGTCTATTGTCCTCACTTGCAGTGGGTGGAGTGTTCTCCACTCAAATATCACTCACTTATCCTCGATAAAGTCTACATCTTTTATCTCCTTTTTCAGTTTTGGTCCCACCGACACCTTTACAAAGATGTCAAGCAAAAGAGTCAAAGACTGTCTGTCAAGATTCCTGTGAACCCTCGTTTCATTTCAGAAAGGCGGATATTCAGTGGGCAGTTCATGAAGACGTCCCAGTCAGATTCTGAGCCATTGGGCTGGAGGTCTTTCTCGTCTGCAGGATCAAGGACGGCCACACTTGTCAGCGCGCCAAATGGTCAATTCAGTCTGAATTCGCCTTCTGAGACCACTCTAACGGCCCCTTCGTTGAGCGTATCACCCAACACCAAGAAGGCCGTTGATTCGCAACCCTCAACTCGGTTGGTGACGAAGGTCCCAATAGAACATGAGACTGATTGCCCTTCTGGACCCTCTGGGCTGTCGTCTCCCCAGCGATCTATGGATGAGTCGACCGTAGCTGAAGATGCCTATCACAGCACCCCCGAGCTCGCGAGCAACGTCGAAGCCCCTCCACCTGGTCAAGGATCAAATTTGTCTGTCAACTCGTATAAAGAGCCGAAATTGAGTGTCACCATGACGTTGCTTCTCTTGATCACCGTGACCATTGTGAGTTATGTCTAGATCTGACCACAGACAGTTGAAATGTGCTTCAGTTGGTTACATTCAACGCGGAAGAACTGGTGGAAAGTATGGACGGGATTTCGATGTCGATCAGCAAGCAGTGGATCGGTCTAGTGTTACTTCCAGCGGTTAGCTCCGTCGCAGGTCAGCCGCACTCCGTTCGCAGTCAGATCCTGATCCTCGTTCATCCTCCATCTCAGAGTGCGTCACTGCCATGAACGTCTCTGTGAAGGACCAACTTGGTCTCAGTGTCAGCGTTGCTGTAGGATCTGCAATAGTGTGTCATTCCACATTTTCAGGGTTCCTGAGGTCTAAACCGCTCTAACTTAAGCAAATCACCCTATTCATCATTCCGTGAGTCAGCCGCCACCTGGTTCGTTCGTTCACGACCTAATGGCGCGTTATGAACTCAGTTTCATGGTCACCCTCGGATGGGCAATAAACAAACCATTGGCACTGCTCTTTGACCCATTTGAGTCCGTTGTAAGTTGTGCTCTTGCTTGAAACACGACCCGCAGGTTCATCCTCTTCATCAGGTGCTCTACATCTCTGGTGGGTGATCCTTTCCAGCACAGTACACCAGTATTGAGACTTGCCACAGTGCAAACAATGAGTCATGTCATGGCAGACGGCAAGTCCAATTGGCTCGACGGTGCAATCCTAATATGTGAGTCCCGTCAACCCGTAATTCAACAGAGCTTATGCTAGGAACAGCGTTATACGTGGTCATTGCGGTTTCATTCTGGTATTATCCAGGTAAGGATTGTGTCGAGGTGGTGCATGTATTGTATCGACGAACCTCTCTTTTTCATTAGGCCAACCTAGTGAGGTCATCTTCTGCGCCATCGGTACCACGGACAATTTCAATTAATACCTCGCGCTCGTTTATTACTACCATCTGTCATCCTTGCGTGAACGTTCATATATCCATTTGTCATATTATACACTTCGCATTGTGTGCGCTCCATTCCTTTCAAGGACACTTTACTATAGAAATTCACACCATTAGATGTATCATTCTAGGCAACGAATGTCCCAATAGATTCTCGGTCGAAAGACTTTACTACAAGTAATAACGATCTCCTGAACAAGAGAACGGATTAGAAACAAGAGAAAAACTTGGACAGAGACACGAGACGTACCGATATGGCCCATACCTGGTTCCATGATCCACACTTTCTTCCCGTCTCCATCGTGGTGTCCTTCAACGCCAGAGTGGTAATGCTCAAGCCAGGCTTCTCGCAAACCTTGATCGACGGCTCCACAGACGATCCTTACTTCTGGAAACGCCTTGTGAAGGACAGACAGACCCCCGTTACGGGCCACGAGGAACGTGACGAAGATGATGTGATCCTGTGGTACGCCATGGTCCAAAAGCGTGCGAATGGCCATGAACGCGGATGCACCCGTTCCGATCTAGAACGTGCACCCCGTGTTACCAAGTCAACACATTTCGTCGGAACGCGTCGGGACGATGATGACCACTTGCCTGTGCGTCCAGGAGGAACACCCAGGTGTCGACCGCCGAGTGGCGCAGGCGGATACACTTGGGAAGCATGACGTGCAACAAGAGAGGTTCGCCTGTTTTGGCGTCCGATTGTACTAGCAGCGAACCGATCGCTACGTCGCTCAAGACACGCTGCAGACCCTTTTCGAGTGGGCCTCCCCTGAAACAAGCGGATCGCGTGTGAGTGGTTATATAGTTTATACGAAACGAAAACCAATGGCGCGAGACGTACGACCGGATGATGGAAACACCACAGATATACTAGTGTTTGAATGAGCATTTCCATCGACACGAGGGGCATGGCCACATATTGACTGACCTTGACGTCAACTTCTTTGCCAGCAGTTTCCGTTCCTATGGGTGTGACGACGGCCTTGTCTCGATAAGGGAGTAACTCCATGGCCTTTTCGACCAGGAAGGTGGCGAGTCTATCGACGAAAAAGATGAAATCCTGCCGAGACGTTGTCTCATCCCGCAGAATGGTATAAATGCCCTAGCAAGAAACCTCAGCTCCTTGAATATGCGAATATGCTCTAGACTTGCCCTTAATTGAGGTGTCTGTGGTAAAAGAATGACATTCAAATCCTCGTGGTTGTCATTGGGAACGAGACATCCATCGATGTCCGGCGCAGCCATGTACTTCCGGAAGTGCCGAGTTCGTTCGTTCATCTGGCGCCTCACATGAGTAGAGATGAGATCAATTGCGACGGAGTTGTTGACGCCAGGGACGACCTGAAGTAACGGGATTAACCTGGGCTGTGCAGAAGATGAAAGCGACTCACGATGTCTGCGTATCGGGAGGTTGGGAGGACAAAGCTGTCGTAGGCGGGTTTGACATAACGAAGGTATCTGTGACTAGGTTGACACTGTGATGACGGTGGCCCACCAGAATACGCACTGTTCGAGTACGCCGTCGACACTCCGACCGCGTTCTTTGACATCGCGTTGGACGCGTCGCGCAAGCATTAAATCCGCGTCGCATTGAACGAATACCTGCACCGAGTCAGGAAGTGTTTCGCGTACGGTACGTAGAACCTAACCTTGAGGTCGTACAAATCACGTAAGGCGGGATCGTGCAAGGCCATGATACCCTCAGCTGTTTCGGAGCCATGCCTAGGTCAAAGCGCGGTAATTAAGATCAACTGTACGACGGACCGATGATTACGGCAGCGCCGTAAAGGTATTTTGTCTCCGCCAGACGTTGATGTTCAGAAAATGAGTAAACTGGTATATTTGACTGCTTGCACGCCTTCAGGTCCGCAAGGCACTGCAGGGAAAATGAGTTGCGTATGCCTCCCGAAATGCCTCTTAGAGCGACGTACAGATGCGAACATGGGCATATCAAGGGCATCAGGATGGTCAAAGTCGAACCGGTTTGCGTGGGCAAGCGCAATTTCTTCTTCGGTATGATGTTTGTAGAAACTATCCTGTGGATCAGTGAATGTATTAGTAAAACGTCTGGGTTCCCTAAAGACACATGCCTGCGACAAAATGATGATGGTTGGCACCGATCCCAACGACTTGACGATTTGTCGAGCGACATGGGTCTGGCTGGAGGGAAGCTACCGCGTCTCCGGTTCCGTAGAGGACCCTCACCTTCCCACTTGCTGAACCTCCTGTAGAGAAGTGTGACCTTGAGTAGTATGAACTATGATCGTGCAGCTGCTTACCAGCTATTCCGATGACAAAAGCACCACACACAGGAACGCCGTCTTCGCTGTACCTTTCGAGAGGCTCCAGTTAGAGACTGCTTGACGAAGCCGACAAGTCCCGAAAGTTCACCAGGGAGGTCTTCCATGCGACTTCAACAAGATGTTCTTCCTCGCCTGGAATGCCTGGGTTAAGACCCTGTGATGTTCCTCGGCCTCGTACCCCTCTAAGGGCTCTTCTCCTAACATCGTAAAGCTTCTCAGCGCCAGCGAAGGAAAGAACCGCTCCGGGTCGAAGGAGCCTGATGCAGTGTGAACTACAGGAACTTCCTGGTATTTGTAGTCGTCGGCTACTGAGATGGCAACTTTCGCTTAGGTGAACGATCATAATGGAATACCTGGGCGGAGCAAGCAAACGGCAGTTGCGAAGCCGCGGGCATGACACTACTTATCTACAGGAACTCTACAGCCCAGACCACACGACCCTGGGAGCACTACTCATTTCTTAGATCGCGGCGGAGTCCAATAAGAAGTCAGCAATCTTCCCTCGCTGATTTGCCTCATCCTGTGGTGTTCGAACCCAAAGCTCGCCGTTTCTGGATGTTGTCAGGGGGTTGTCTTGCCCACTAAGCCGTGCAAGATTTGCCGAAACCCACAGGGGTAAAGGGGCAGGCAATGGTGATTGATCTGTGAGAACAACACGCGATGAGGTGTGCCTGGGTGCCCGATTACCCCTACTAGTCATCATAGTGCGGCAGGAGTAACAAAGGTGTGCTGCAATTGAGGGATGTTCATTAGACGCGGTCACGACATCCGTGTCGTCTGGCGGCACTGGTGTTGGCAAATGAGCGAGGTCTGCGACAACTCTCGCCTCGGAGTACGATCGTATCGAGATCCGGCTCTTCCAATCATCCAATCCCTCTTGAATAGGTCTATGGACTCTAAGTTCGCTTATCATTAGATTGAGAGTGGTAAACTAACCGCTGACAAAGTATGCATAATCCCAGAGAAGAAGATTTTGGCTCCAATTTTGCGCAAGTGCGAACAATTGTGGAAACTGTGGATGGATAGTCCTTTTCTAGACCGACGAGAAAGTCTGCCAAAGTATGTCAGGGAAGTTCGGAGTAGCAGCAACCACTAGATACCTTTAGTCAGTCCGGGAATACCGGCAATAGCACGAGTTTGCCTATCTCTGCCAACAACATGAATTGAATTCCACCATGCGAACATCGAGCATTCTTTCATAGTCACGTCACTAAGTGGCCGGACCACACGTATTGCATCTTTGTTCTCGTTTTTTGTTATTATACCGGAATGCCATTCTTCGTGAAGCTCTTCGAGTATCGAATGGCCCCCTCCCTGTGAGATGCAAGAGATCAACGAAATAGAAAGCGTGGTTAACGATGTTCCGAGCAACAAGTGTGATGCTTCACGTGACCTGGCTGTGTACAAGAGCAAGAGGCGAACAAGAGCTCTGATTGCGCTCGAGACAGCGGTCTGCGTCGGTAATGATTCAAGATATGTGTGAAGGGCGTCGACCGGAGGGACATCACGGGAAGCGAGACGTAATGCTTGGGGGATCATCATTACCGTGCGTCCGATAAAAGTGCGTTTGACACTACCTTCGGTATATAATCCATCCTTTCCTAGTTCGATTGCAAGCTGCGACCGATCGTGGCGTATCGTGGTAGTTGTGCGCCACCACGACTCATCAAATGCGTACTCAAGGCGAAGTGGGATGAAGTCGAACTTCGGGTAAGGTGCAAGAGCATTCCGAATCTCCTCCGTTCTGTCACGCGACTGTGATTTCAGTTATATCCGTCCAAATTAAATGCTTGTGAGATTACATACCTCGGAGAACGCGTTACACACTTCTACATAGCATATGGCACACGAAGTCCACACGTTCGCAGTTCGCGGGTGGTTGGTACCTCCTCGAGGCTCACCATTCACGGGAAACTCGTGAGAAAAATAAGTTCTGTGGACCATTTCGAGGAGAACTGATGAACCGAGGCCACCAGAGAACGCGAGGACAAGCGATCCTGAGGCTTTCGGTTTTGGACGTTTGGATGTGCCAACATGGGCATTTACCCAGGGCTCCAGCGACCTTCGAAACTTCAAGGTGACAAGAGGAATGAAGCATTCCCTAGAGAACAGTCAATGACACACGGATTTATTTGAGAAGTGCGGCAGGCTCACTTGCAGTACACTGCATGTCGTATCACGATTTTTCCTGGATTCACCTTGCATTTTACACAATCTCTACCTCTATCGAATCTGAGACGTCCTGGGGAAGGCGATTCTCAACTACAATTGGAGAAAGTCGGTATGTGCGCTTACGAGGTATGAGTTCATCTTGCTCAACGGTCGGGTTGCCGCAGGAAGACATGCCAGTTGCCAGCGGTGTTGGTTCGCCTGCAAGTTACTGATCTTATCGTTTCCATTTTTGGTAGACAGGTTCTTTCAAGAGACCACGTGACTTATTTGATCATACAACCTCTTCATTGTATTGGCTCAAGAAATATTCGCGCGTTGTAAGTTGTGCAGCAGGCGGATTCGCTAGCATAGCGTACGCCCATCCTCGTGGGATTTTTTTTTTTCGAAGTGTGTTGTCCTTTACAATTATGAATTGCTGGGCCTGATCAGAAATTCAGAATCATATGGTGACTCATTTTTTCCGCCCGTTAGGGTCTCATGTCGTGTAGTTTTCGAACGAAAAGTCGAAGGAATGTCGACACTGAAACAACACGTCTGTCAATCAGTGCAATCTTGTTCTGGCGATAGAGGCGCACAGTCTTCCTTACTAACGCAGCCGGCGTTCTGATTTGTCAGTATCTAGCTTGCCCTCTGGCTATTTCTCACCAAAAGAAACCCCATGAACGTTGGTATATTTTTCGGTCCTTATGCTGCTTTTGCGACTGATGGTTATTGATCGGATCGAAATTTGGCACGGGCACACTGTTACACCTTGCCCGGTGATTTATCGAATTAACCCAAATCCACTAGCGACTGTGCCGTCAGTGGCACCTAAATTGTGAGACCTTGCATAGCGGGCCGAGTGTCACTAGTTAGGTGCGGCTGACGATCTGCGTTATAGCTCTCGGTGGCTGAAACCCAACATTTTCGGATATAGAAACGCTGTGTCTTTCCCCCCCTCTCCTCTTAGAACTTGCTGCAGCACTTCGTCGAACCATCTCACATCCCAGCATCTATCGACGGTACTTCGGCCTCATACGGCCTCATCATGTCTATCAGTGTCAAGTCCTTCAAGTTCCAGAGTGCCAAGACCGCCGCGGAGAGTAAGAACGGTGGGGACGTTCGTCCAGAACGACGTCTCCCTTTCGTAGGTGTTAGTATTTACTCGGGCAAGACGATCTTCAGGTTTGGTACCGCTACTCCAATCGTGGACTGTAACCCATTCGAGGCGAGGCCTTTAGAACATGTAGTGAGCAAAATATTACGGCGAATGTTTGATCCTTGACCCACACCAATCCTCCAGAAGGCGGTTCAACTCACCTCGTGCGTAGATGCGTGCGTAGATGTCGACGCGGACAAACAGAAGAAGATTCTCTCAAGGGTTTACGCAGTGAAGAAGAGCATCACCAAGTTGTTCAAGCCGACGAGTCGTACATCTGCGGCTGTTCCGTGCGTCGACTACACTCTCGTCATCTCCAAGGTCGAGTACAGTACTACAAACCACCACTCATCGCTTACCTCCCCGCTCATCTTCCAGGATGCCAGGACGAGTGTTTCTTACTGCGAGAACGTAGCGGACGAGCGTATTGAGGGCTTGGCTTCCAGCTTTCGGGACATTGACGAATCCTCATCTACGTCGTTGGCCAGCTGGTTTTCTATGGCGACAGAGTCCCAACTTGACATTTCGTATTCGACGTTCCACCTCGGCGAACTATCCACCATCGATGAGGAAGATGGGAGCACACAGGAGGTTGTTGGAGTGACGAACACGCAACAGGAAGAGCTGGCGAATAGTTACTCTGGAATCACCGCCTGCTTGTCCGTTGACACATTCTCCGACCGTTCTACGCGGGATGAAAGTGGCTTCGTCAGTTCAGAGCCCAGACAATCACCTGCTGAAACCTCCTTGGCAACGAGTGTCGACAAAGAAGACAGCTACCAGTTCTTACCCGACGCGACCCGTAGGCTCAGAAGGGTACCAAGTTATGAGGACCTGAGGGTGAGTCGCTTTAAGCCTTTCGGACGATAGCTCCATTGATCGTGTTGATCTAGAGCTTGCAGGTTACCAGAAGTCATGACCGTTCACGCTCTGCGATGACATGTGGGTTCTCCGACTGCGATTTACCAGCCAGATCATCACCCGGCATCAACACGGCGCCACTGCGTAGATCAATGAAATGCGACAATCTGAGGGTAACGCAATTATCCTATCGACGGGCATCGTTGACTAGCATTCTCAGGGATCATTTTTGTCGCTTGAATACAACCCATGCACACCATCGTCTTGTCAGACGAGAAAGGACAAGAAGCTTCGGGTGGGGATGTAATTTCTTCGACATGCTCTCGATGCTCATCCCTAATGTCAGGTATGGTTGAGCACCAGATGTGATGAGTCCTCCAAACATAAGGAAGAGATGCCCGTATCCCCGGGCCCGAGGGAACCACCGAAGTTGCCTCGCGGCCGCCAGTTTCCACAACTCGAAAACGTCCTTCGCCCATCATCTCGCATTCGGGCGCGTATTCTCAAGCCGTTGCCACGCCAATCTTCTCAGGTGACGTTGTATCCCGTCTGGTCGTGTGCCAAAATTACACGGTCGTGTTCTGAGGCAAAGGAACGCCGGAGGATTACCAAACGGTCGATGGAAGGATTGAGGACGCGGCTCGACTCCGGATATTGATCCACGGTACTGAGAGCACAAACCCACCTTGTCTGGTAATGTCTTGCATCGTCTCTTCTGTCTTAAGCTAACTTTTTTTTCAGTTCTCTTTTCGCTTGCTGTATATTCAGCACCCATCAACTCCAAAAACCCCGAGAAAAATTATATAAGCCTTCAAAACGCACAGAAAACCAAGTTTCAAAATCATCTTCAAGTATTCTGCGCCTCCGAAACTTTACTTACAAGAGTTCGATCAATACTGCCTCTCAGTGAGTGCTCTCTCTCATCTGCGGCACCGTGGGTGACACTTCACAGGACGTCTTTAGAGCGCAAAAAAAAGTTTAAAATCTTCCTAAACATACAAGAATCCTCATTTCATCGAGTGTCTGCCTTCTCTATTCACGGTTCCTCCGATCTTCACCCATTTTACGGGACTCGTCACGTATTCAGAGGGTACAAAAGGCCGAAATCTTGGAGACTACCCGAGAAACCGCATAACTGAGCCGAAACTAGCACACGGTTTAGTTCCATTTCCAGAAATATTTTATCTCATCCCTTGTTCTCTTGTGGTGCGTCTGCCTTCCGCCCTCCTTCACGAGGCGTTGAACAAAGCCTTGCCGTCCACCGCCATTCGCTGCTGTGATGCAGGAATCAGCCCCTAACACGGTCCCAAGGCTTCAAATACAACTCCTTACTACATATCCCGGGTTGCTCCTCGACTACTGGCATGCCAATGTACGAAACCCAGGTCTTCACTTAACGCCTTGCAGTTATCCCTGCTCGATACTCTCGCCAGCCCTAATCACACGTTCTTGAGACCCGTCAGCAACCCATGCCACTTCCGGATTACAACCCATGTGATTCAAGGCTCGTCTGCGAAAATCAAGCCTCACTCAGCATGTCACCTTGGTTATCGCTGCCTCGCTTCACTTCCTCAGCTTCCTATTCACCCTATCGTATCGCGAGGGTGAGAACCCATTTGGCGAACTCGGCTACTACACTTACATGTCGTGCGCACGACCTCACGGTGTTGAACAAAGCTTGTTGAGATATACTACCGCGCATCCAGAGGATAACTGCGATCCAATGTGTATACTCAGTCATTTTCCCCATCACACTCGGATCGTCCGCAAACCCAGTGGCAGTTAAGCACATTCTACTATACCGGACGACTCCGTTCAGTCTGGCCGAAATTCGAACTTCAGGATAACTTGAAGTACTGGCAGGTCCGTAGTTTGCGCTATAGTGACAAATCTTTCTTTCGTACGCTTGCTATCGGGGTCGCACCGAACCCGGGGTAACGTCCTCATCGAAGACCTACCACCCCGCGTACACCCAATCCCCAGAGGTCTGGTGTCGTACCCGCCTCGTTGCTAAGCTGCATTTGCATACGAAATGTATCACTGTCTCGTTGCACTAGCATGCGCTACCGGCACTCGCTTCATCAGGTTGCAGCGGTAGACATCTGACAGCCAACAAGACGGAAGAATTGCAGTCCACGTGAATTTGTCCCATGTCTTCTTTTTTTTTTCCCGATCCTTCGGGTACGTCCGCGCTTGGCCTCCCTGCAATCAGCCCACTCACTTCCTCGATTTCCAGTCTTGATCTCGCAGTCACTGCCTCTGCTTAGTTGCGAAATCCTCGGAGCGTTCTGTTTTCGATTTCGGGTTCCCTTTGATGCCACTGGACCTATGTTATTCTCCACTCACTGCACTAGGCATTTTGGAAGGTAGCGCATTGCGATCTCTTTTGTCTCCGTCTTTTTTTCGATGAGTACGTCTCATTCAATGATATTTTCGAATCCCACAAAACAGCGCCGATTCTAATGTGAACTTGTGTTCAGGAAGTGTTTCCGCGCCGCGGTTCCGGTGCTGACTAATCTGGACGTCCAAAGTGATGCTTGAGTAACCTCATGCAGAGCCAAGTTGAATGTTAGAACTCTCGTTTTCCCAGATCTATAGCACTGGTCCTCTTCCGTACTGCCGGTAGTTTCCTCAGATACGTTACTAGCAAGATTTCAGTTACTCTGTTTCCCCGCAAGCTCCTTCACTTTGGCGCAAGCGTCTTTGAGAGCATTCGCAATCACATCAAAATCGGATATCTAATCGATGTGTGGTGAAATGGGGACGAAAGAAATCATGTGATTTTGGTAAATTACGAACCTCGTTCCAGATCTGCGCGCTGCACCTAACCCACCATCTTCCGTTGTGCTTGAATTGCGGGACAAACGTCTGCCATTGGATTAGGAGGGTGTCGATAAAGATCTGGTGGATCTCATCAGATGGCTCGATGTCGGCGGAAAGAGGCAGTTCCACGTTGACCTGTGTTAGCAGCTGAGCATGCAATAAACACAGGGTTGGTGTCCACCGACCATGTTTAGCGTGAACTCGCCGTCTGGATCTAAAACGCTGGTACCTAGACGTTCCGCTAGGTGTTTGCCTCCAGCGATGGCGAGCGCATGGGTATACTCGTTAATCTTGTGCTCCCCACCTAACCATTCTCTAAAATCCATGGCTGCGCGAATGTCAGGAACAGCCTCGGTCGAGATCGACAAAACGTGCTCACCTGCCGCGATACTCAAGTGAGGAACATGATCGATCGTTCCAGTCCCTGGAACAAGTTGAATGGTGAAGCTTGAAGAGACAATGGGTACGCGCAATCAAAGAGTGTCACGAAATCCTGAGGGCCTTTGTGGCCATCGTCACGGGGAGATTTATAGGTGACCGGCGTAGGGAATGGCGACTTGATCAGATGCTGGTTTCTGTTTCTCCCGAGGTGAGTAATCAAGGACCCGTGGAAGCTGAGCATTAAGCAGACCTCTTGGGAACGTAGAGAACGGCACTTCCCCTCTTCGAAAAGAGCCACTTGTGGCAAACCTTTGGCGAGTAAATGCTTGTAACGGTAACTCGGAAGCAACACGAAAGAACATACAGAAACCCAAAAGTCGGGTTGTGATTCAGAAAGGTTTATGTCCAACTCTTGACCTATCGATTGAGCGCCATCTACGAGACTGAAGACTCCCGCCTTCCGGCAAATTGTTACCATCTCTTTCCAGGGAAGTAAAACCCCAGGATTGGAAACGATAGCATCTATGACTGCGATGATCTTCCTGTCACCCCGGGCAACTGTGTGATCCGTATTCGCAAGCCGTTTGACATGCTCTTCAAAATCCCGAACGATCTTCGCGCGCGTTGAGGGGAACTGAAGGTTGAACGTCGACAAAGTGGGGTGAGGTGGGAGATCAGTGAGATATTTGAGCGCCTGGGACACGGCACCATACGTCGTCGTCGCTGAGTAAAAGTGAAGTCAGAGAGCAACGCTGCAACAAATTCGATGATCGCACTTCCGACTACAATATCGCCCTCGTTGAAGGTGAAGTTACGCAGGATTGTCCCAATGCCATGTGAGGCGTTGGTTACGATGACACACTCATCGGCCTCCGCCCCGATGAGTTTCGCAACGCGCTCTCGGACGCGGTTCAGGTAATGGACGTAGTCGATCTTCATGAACTTGTCGGGATTTGACTCGATTTGATCAGTCAACCCATCGCAGTAGGCACGAACAGGGTGTGGCAGCGACCCATAGGAACCTGCGACCGGGAGATACAACGAATATTGTCATACCAAAGAGAAGGGCACTGACCGTTATTCAAGCTGACATAGTTAGGTGAAAACCCAAAGAGCGCACGTGCAGCATGTCCAAACGGTGGTGGTGGTTGTTCGTACATAGTGGCGGTATTTATCGACTGCGTCGATGACGTTGTGGCGGTCATGTTGGCCATAGTAGTAAATGTAGTATGTAGCCGCCCGACTTTCACCGAGTGGTCAACGTTTCAACGTTCAATGATGTGTTGGCGGAAGGCATATCTTATCTTATCTCATCTCATAGTCGATCATATTGACATCTCCAGTCAGACTTGTTTACTTCCATACCCTATGATGTTTAGAGTCTCCTTCCAGTTCTACCGTGCAGTCCCATAGCGTGCCGATGCGAATAAGACAATCAGTTGATTCGCTTCCTTGCGAACTCTTTCACTTTGACGCAAGAGTCCTTGAGGGCGTTTGCGATTAGATCGAAATCAGATATCTATGAAACTATTGTTGAATGACGACGAAAAGACATCTTCATACGAACCTCATTCCAGATCTGCGCACTACATCTGGCCCACCATCTCCCATTATGTCTAAACACTGGAACATACGTCTGCCATTCGACCAGTAGATTTTTGACAAGGATATCGTGAATCTCATCGGAGTACTCGATGTCGCCAGGGATGGGTAGTTCCACGTTGACCTATGTTAGCGCTTGCATGAGCACCCTGGAACGTCTCGTTGTCCACCAACCATGTTTAGCGTGAGCTCGCCGTCCGGATCCAAGACGCTTGTACTCAGGCGTTCCGCTAGACGTTTTCCTCCGGCGATCGCGAGTCGGTGGGTATATTCATTGATCTTGTGCTCCCCGCCCAGCCACTCTCTGAAATCCATAGCTGCACGAACGTCAAAAACAAGGTTGGTAGGACAACCAAAAGTTTGTCAACCTGCACCAATACTCAGATATGGGACATAATCGATTGTTCCAGTCCCTGGACGAGTTGAACGATCAAGAGGCAGATCAAGGTGGTATCGATACGCACAGTTGAAGAGACTGGCAAAGTCCTGAGGACCTTTGTAATCATCATCATGTGGAGAATTGTACGTCTTTGGCGTGGGGATCGGCGACTTGATCAGATATTGGTTTCTGTGCTCCCTCGAAGTAAGCGATCGAGAATCCGTGGCAAGCCAAAGATCAACCCAACCTCTTCGGAACATAGAGTACTGCACTTCCCCTCTTAGAAAAGAGCCATTTGTGACCATTCTTCGAGGAACTGAAGTGTCACAACAGTAGGTCGAATAGAGCACAGGAGAACATACGGAAACCCAAAAGTCAGGCTTTGCTTCAGACAGGTTGATGTCTAATTCTTGACCCATCGAGTGTGCGGCATCCACGAGACTAATAACTCCTGCCTTTCGGCAGATTGCTACCATCTCTTTCCAGGGAAGCGAAACCCCCGGATTAGAAGCAATGGAGTCGATGACCGCGATAATCTTCCTGTCTGGTCGTGCCGCTAAGTGGTTGGTATCCGTAAGCCCTTTAATATGCCCTTCGAAGTCCTGGACAATTCTTGTACGTGTCGTCGGGAACTGAAGGTTAAACGTCGACAATGAGGGATGGGGCGGGCAATCCGCAAGATACTTGAGCGTCTGAGAAACGGCACCATACGTTGTGGTTGCTGAAAAAAAAAGTGAGCTAAGAGGAAAACGTTGCAGAGCCGAGGATCGCACCTCCGACCAAAATGTCACCCTCATTAAAGGCGAAATTGCGCAGGATGGTCGCAATGCCGTGCGAGGTGTTGTTTACGATGACACACTCATCGGCCTCCGCCCCGACAAATTCCGCAACACGTTCTCGGACACGAGTCAGATGGCCAATGCAGTCAATCCTTACGAACTGGTCCGGATTTGACTCGATTTGATCAGTCAGCTTATCACAGTAAACGCGAACGGGGAGGGGTAGCGACCCATAGGAACCTGCGGCAATGTCATACATAGTGATGAATTATGTCCAGAACTAGGAAACCAACCATGGTTAAGGTTGACATAGTTGGGTGAGAATCCAAAGAGCGCAAGTGCGGCATGTCCAAATGGTGGTGGCGATTTGTTGTAGACCTGAGTGGCGTCGACTGGCTGGGGTGGTGACTTTGTAGCGGTCATGCTGGAGCTTGTTCGGATCAGGGCATAAGCCGTGACGGCACCGTTCCACGCATCGGAACAAAAGTTCCTCCCATGGATGAGAGTCTCCCTAGCAGGTTTATCGTATCGTATCGTATCTTATCTTATCTTGTAGTGATGCTCTACTTATATGTTTCCAGACCCTTTCACATACCCAGCTCGTCTTCTGCTCCCCTACCCCATCAATGGCGTCCGCTTTCTTTTATGGAACGTTGATGCATCCGAAAATCTTGAAGAGAGTGGTCGGGCACAATGGATATCATCTCCAGATCAGCCCGGCACTCCTACTCGTGGGCTACAGTTTATAGCAGGGAATCTGACAGTACCCTCACATGGACGATCTACAGGATTATACCAGGCACAGAGTCAACGTAAACGACCAACATATCGTGACACATCGGTTGCATCACTTACGCTCAATGAGTTGTAGGGTGAAGATTACCCAGGGATTGTTCCTTACGCGCAAAGCCGGACCATGTTTAATGAAGACCTCGATCTCGAAGATAGAGCGGTGCGAGGATCGCTGGTGACAGGACTCTCAGACGAGGATATGAGACTGCTGGACACTTTCGAGGGTGACGTGAGTGTCCATCCGTTGACGCGAGGAATGATTTAGCTAACGACATCCGTCATGGCAGGAGTATACAAGGGAGGTGGTTTTCATCCACACACTGGGACCCGCAGTGGCTCTCGACGATCTGGAGGCGACCGGAGTAGTGCCGAAAGATCCACCGCCAACTCCACCACGGAATGAGCTGACGGATCCGGTCCAAGTAAACACCTATGTGTGGCGCCATCTATTGTCTCGGCTACAACGAAAGCTGTGGACGTTCGAAGAATTCGTCCAGGAGAGTGCCTGGAAGTGGGTGGGACCCGGATCCCGAGATAATGAATACTATACAGAGGTTGACAGACGGCAGGCGATGGACGGGGTGATTGTTCCTGCGCCCGAGTCGACTGGCAAGTGCTTGACAGCCCAGGCTTGACGTCCCCCACAGTACATAAAAGGGTTGCATAGAGCAAGCACTGTAATGCCACAGTTTTTATAGAGTGGGAGTGAAAACATTCCAGTTTCTCACAGAAAATGTCCCAGGAACCTTTGCTGCCGACATCCAACAGGGCGAAGATGCGTCGAGAGCGCTTCAGCTGGGGCTCAGTGGTCCGACAGGTCCTCCCAGTCTCGGTTATCGCAACTTTCCTTCTCTTTTTCTTCACCGCCAGCATCGTACACGAGACTGGATACCGCCTTCCTTGGAAGCAGCCAGGTCCGTCGCGATTTCATCACACGTCCCATAATTAAATAGCTGACCTGAATCTAAAAGATGTCGTGTTTCCTGATTTCTCTCATTATAAATTCCTTCAAACCCTGCCCAGCACTCATTTTCCCATTTGTATGTCACGGCGCAAGCTTCCTATACTTGATTGATGTGACCATCGCGGTGCAGACCCTGACGATGACAAGCGCATCATCGCCATCGGAGACATTCACGGCATGAACCAATCACTGAGGTGCGTTAATAGGGTCCTATTCGCTTTTAAATTCGTATCGACGCTCCGCACAGTGAGTTGCTCGCCAAGGTTTCGTACGATCCGCAATCAGACACCCTGATCCACTTGGGCGATCTCGTTCCAAAGAGCAAGAAGGTCTCGCCCGTCCCCCTCCTGGACTTCCTCTCGACGAACCACATCCTCGGCGTACGCGGCAACAACGATCAGAAAGCCATCGAGTGGAGGTCCTGGATGGACTGGATCCTCTCCCTCCCTCACGGCCAAGAGTGGCTCAAAGACATGGACTCCCATTGGTCGCACATCGACGGGGACGAGTCCAACCCCAAATTCTACGCCTGGCTCAGGAAGAAACATCCGGAGTGGTTGAGATACGTGCCTACACACTGGAAACTGCTCGGAAAACACTACAAGTTTGCACGCGGGATGTCGAAAGCGCATTACCGCTACCTTCGCTCCCTGCCACTCGTCCTCTATTCACCCAAGGCGCACACGTACTTTGTCCATGCCGGGTTGCTCCCTGCCGATCCGACTCGCAAGTTGGGTGACTCAAAGCAGCCCCTCTCCCATTGGCCCGCGACCGGAAAGGATGATGTCGTACTTCGCGGCCTCCAAGAACGAGCATTGTTGAACAAGATTCCGCAGAATCAAAATCCCTGGGTGTTGATGAACATGCGGAGTCTCGCCAAAGACGGTACAGTTGAGGATGGCAAGAAGGGTACTCCTTGGGCGGACTTGTGGAACGATGTAATGGGCAGTTGCTCTGGCCTGTCGGGGACGATATCATCCACGACGACGACGATACGCACTCTACAGTGTTTCCCTTCGATGGTGATATACGGTCATGCTGCAGCCCGAGATCTTGATGTGAAGCGATGGTCGATCGGTGTCGACACCGGTTGTGTAAGTGATTCAACAAGCCACGCTTCCTCGCTCAAATTTCTATCAGGCTTACGGCCGTCGGTTGACTGGCGTCGTCCTCGATAATAACTCACTCTCGCCCCAAACCCATTCGGAATCCTTTGATGCATCACGACATAACTTTTACGTCCCCTTCGGAGACGAAGGGACAGCTCACATCATTAGTGTAAAGTGCGACACATAATTCGTCACGTCCCCTGCATTTTTACATTGGTAACTTAATTCCGTATACTTTGTCATTGGAAACGCATCCCCGTGGGCTGTGGGCTAGGTAATTCGTACATTAGATATTATTACACCTCCTTGCACAACTGTGCTAGATCATCGCGTTATTATACGAATTGCATGACCGTGCTTGACAGTCAAACAATGAATTGCAAATTGGTGTCCTGTGGGTATTTGCGATATGCATCGATGAATGGTCATGAATGCCCTCGTTAACCGGGGGAAAACGACTTACGATTGGGTGGGAACACGAAAACTATCGCAGTCACGTCAGCACGAATCTCGTCGGGGCCGGGACTACGCACCTGAGGCTTCTGGCTATATTTCTGATTCAGATGCCGTCTTGAAAACGAAATTAGGATCAGGTATCCCACAGACAACGTAAACTCACCTTATCTCATTGAGGAGTTGCTGGTAGCTCGGATGGGGATTTCGCGCTATAACGGTTCGCCTCGGTGAACGGAAATCGATACGGCCTGAAGGACAAGCTTACAAAGCACAGTCAAGAACGCCTGGCATCAAAAGGATCAACGATACTCCTGAGAAACAAGGTGTGGAACACGTACATCACTCATGGCGCCTGTGCTACGGCCCCCGATAGATGCATCGGCACTAGTCTGGGTGTCTTTGCAACCACTCCAGGATATCTGTGTTGGATATGAGTACAGTGACCAGAGACACGAAATCAACGAAGGGAGTATTGTACCACATCAGCTGGACTTGATTTAAATTGTTGCGTATGTTTAGTAGCCTTTTGCGCTCTCCCGGAGGCAACGTTCATAAGGTCCGATACGCCGTGGATCATACCACCCACGTCATGCCTCTGAAAAGAACCAAAAGTAGAAAATAATCCCTTGGCTGCATCGAGTTTCACATTGGGTTCTTTCAGCTTGCCATCCGTAGAATACTGTGCGAGTAAGATTAAGAATGCACAACGTGAATAGTCCTTGTCTCAGGCGTGCACGCACCATGTATGGGAGATCTAAGGACGGAGGAATTAGTACCATCTCGTGGAGTATATTGGAGTCGTACCAAGTGCTGAGCCAGAGTGGCATGACTATTAGAAAGTCAGCATTCTCATGAGACGCACTTCGAGGCCACTTACGTCAAATATGGCTGTCAGACGACAGCCAGCTGGCAGGCGACTGACCATAATGCTGTGCATGTCCTGCGGCGAGGTATTAGTTTGCGAATCTGGATACCAAACAATTCCGACAAACATCGTCCACTATATGTGACGTGCTCTTGAAGTCCAAAGGGTAAATAACTAGAAAGGAGCTCCATGGGCCCGATTTGTAGGGAGCGAACTGAACCAACTTGCCTTCGTCATAGCCATCTGCCTCGTCACCGTCAAGGTCTTTGGTCTGTCCTCCGTGTCCCGAATCTGTTCAGGTCAACAAGGGACATCACCCACTGCCAAAATGAAGCAACACGTACAGTGGAAGAAAAGGGAATCGTTGGGCTGAGCATCCCTCGCGAGCCAGTGCATTGCATCAAGCTGGTAATGGGTAAGCTCAACGCAAACTGGTCCGAAAACGCTACACACTATGTTCTGTCGGGTCGGCTGTTCCCGAGGATTTGGTGAATTGTCAGTGAGCGTCACCATATCGTCCGCTCTATAACCACGTCCTGCTCGTATTGAATATCGATCGTCGAGTGAAAGAGATGGTAAACCAACTAACCCAAAAGGAATCTCTTCATGCGGTTGACATCCTCTATGCAACCCTGCAGTGCCTCGGCGTGCCCAATATAGTTTATACCAATCTGTAAACCATTTGAGTGTTGCAATATACATGGACATGCGGGATGATCATACAAGCAATGCTTTCTTTCGCCCGTTGCACTGTGAGTACTGGAAATAACCGGATTGCATCTGTCCACCGTAAGTTGGGTGGGCACCAAACGACTGTTGCCCAGCCGGAGGCATTGGTGGTGGGCCAAGAGGCGCCTGGTATCCTCTTGGTGGGCCGGGGGGAGGTGCATATTGTCCGGAGTAGGGATATCCTCCGGGAGGTTGCTGTGGTGGAGCATATTGTGTATATGAGGTGGAAGGAGCGGCGCGTGTAGCGTAACCACTGTAAGCGGTCAAGGGTAGTTGCGGAGGGGAAGACATGGACTGCGGAGATCGACTCACTCTGGTGGTACTGCGCTGGGCTGAGGCGAGTGGCCATATTGCTGACTTCTGTTTAACGTTGGTCGATCATTAGTAGTCTGGACAGTTCATTTGTTTGATGCAACTCACGAGCCCGGAAAGCTGGGCACCCAGCTCGGTCAGAACTTGAATCAGTAATATTACAGCCGTGATGCTTACCTTACTGCTCCGCCAGAATTGGTAGTGTTTCCAGAATAACCAGAGTGACCAGACCACATAACCTGATCAAAGTTGTAGTTGAAGAAGGTGGAGCAAGTAGCACGTTTATGTAATACTGTTACACAATTCCGTTTGAATTGGCGCCTATTCCTAACCTTAGAGCGAGTGCAACTCCAGGGAGAGCTTCATGTTATCGTCTTGACTGGTCTAAACCCCCGGGAGCAGGCTTGGACTCGCAAACTTTCCTTTTTACCACTCCGAATGTCTTTCTTTGAAGCCGGAGTTCGTGAACTCGACGCTCTTCCAGTACGGCTATCGCCAGTTTCTGTACATGTCATAAGTCTACTTGTTTCCCTAGGTCGCCGGTTGACGTATCCGGCTGCCCACGGTTGACCGTGTTGAGTGCTGCCGATGGTCTTTGGTCAACTTTGGCCTGGGTCTGTCTCGCCACGATGGAATCGAATGCTCCACCGCCACTCTCAGCGAGGATAAAACACTGGGTTGTCCTCCCTTTTCTTCTTTGTCGTCTCATATGTTCTAACTCTCGTCGCGGCTAGCTAGCTACAATGGACCAATCGCTGGACGAGACTCTCATTGCATACACCTTGTCTCAATACCTGCTCGACCGGATCAATATACACGATACTATCACGCGACTAGTGAGCACAGTATTCCACATGTCTGAATGCAACGGCGAACGCGCGTCCCCCGACAGGCATCGTATTCGGATTGCAGAGACTTTGAACGCCTTGGCAACGAGGTTTTTGCCTCGTCGGAGGTGACGGTAGACAACTCGCTTATTACGAATGAGGTTCCCAAAGGTAAGCATCGCAGTGCACGTTGGCAGCGCTCGCGGGATGACGTTACGTCCTGAAGGTCGGCCAGCCAAAGACGAGGCAGAGTCGTGGGCAGCATATTTTGGACCATTCACGGCAGCACAGCATGTATTGACGTACGTCCGCTGACTGTTATCTCCGTCGAACTGATACAAAGGTTTCCGTCGATAGTTGTATCCTGGTTAACCTCCCGCAACCTGTCCCAACATGGAACATCGCTACGCCAAACAGAGCAACTGCATCTGCAAATGCAGTAGCTACATTCCGGCGTGACCGTGCACGCGGGGAATCGATCGTGCAGCATGGGGTGCGAAACTCCATGGCTGATACATTTGGCATTCTGACCCCCCTCCAGAGTTATTACACTTTTGATTTGATACGACAGGCGGGTGGAGACCCAAGCTCAAACCCCTGGCGAATCACGCATATGAAAGCGCATCCGTTTTGGTTCAGGGGAAACATGGAAGTGATGAATCCTAGCTAACGCTAGTTTTGGCAAAGTTGATTTCATTCGTGATATACGGAAATTCTAGATGTTGCTCGAATGTTGAAAGAATCGTCCAATCGGTGTTGCGGTCATTGCTGATGTTCAAAGGATGGACTCTTTGCCGGTACTCGTACGGGATTCGATCTTCGTACGGGTCAGATGGAGATGATAGTTCTGCAGCGCAGCATGCACCTGAATTGAATCATAATCGCCGAACCTTAGCCCACTCATGTGAGGCATTCAGGGACAAGGCATAGTGGCATTCTATGGATGGCAGGCACGAGGAGACCTCGTTTTCTGGTGGATCATGATAGCGTAATCTCCAACCACGCAGTTTGGCGTGGGTTTAAAGCGTTGACCGTGTGTGCTACATGATCTTACTCGTGTTACGCGTGGTGGCTTGTCTTGGGACACAATCTCAGTCTTCTACCTTCTGAAATCAGAGGATCCATGACGAGGTTCGTCTTGACCACTGCATTCCGAAACTGGTCGACGAGGCTGTATCGCTGAATTTCCAGGATAGGATTAGGACGCATGAGCCGGTTGTCTCTTCTGATAAAGTAACTGGCACAGATTTAGGTCGCTGTATTTGGCAGCCTCGTGTCTTATGCCAGCTACGTTCGGCCCTCGCTTGTCCTGATAATCACTCGGGGTTCAGTTCTAATTCCATCCTTTTCTCCTTCTCCAGCTTCTTCTCTCTTCCACTGCAACCCCACAAGGCAGCCCGGGCGGTGGGCGTCTCATACGCTCTTTCCCAATGTCCTCCACAGCGATCGGCACCTTCACCTGTTGGGACGGCTATGACGGTTACGAGCTCGTAGAGGAACGCCCCTCTCCTCTCCCCCCTCCTCCCCGTCGCTCTCGACTTGCATCTACATCTAATTTACCCTCTTCCCTGCGACAGGGCGCCGAGCGTGGAAGTGAGCGCCCACAGCCCTCGAAGTCAAAGACAATACCAGTTCCCCGAGAACACGACTATACGTCGCTCGATGAACTATGGTCTACCCTAAGGGAGAGAAAGCATGCTGCAGAAGCCAAGCTTCCTCTAAAGGTTAAGTCCCTTGAGGCACCCCAGGCTGGACCAAGCAATGTGGCGCGTCCGACCCCCGACCAGCAGGTTACACCACCTAGGAAGGTCACCCCTCCTAAAGTGAAGCGGAAGAAATCTACGTACGCCACCGCATCAATCCATACGTCCGTTTATCTGATCTTTGCGAATGTGTTGCAGGGATTGCGTTTCATTTCGCGAGTCTCGTTCTGGACGCACGGTGCGTATGCTCCGTGGCCCATTTCCGTGATAGTACCTCCTTATCCCCGCTCAGATCACCGCGACCTTTGACCTGCCTGGCATAAAGAAAGAACAAGCTCATGTTAGCTTCCGTTGGAATAACCTGGTCGTAACGTGGCAGACGGTGAAAATCTCAGAGAAGGAGGAGAATGGGCGACTCGTTAGAGAGCGAGAGGAGAAGAAGTACACACGAACGATACCCCTTCCAGAAGGGACGAAAGTGAGTGAGCCTTTGCTTTTCTCATTTCAGAAGGCTGATCGCTGTCTTCGTTAGTTCGAGGAGATACGCGCAGTTATGGACAATAAACGTCTCATCCTGAACTACCCCAACATGCGCACCGTCCGTGTCGAACCCCGACATCGTTTGCCCAGACAGACAGAACCCCGTCGAGTCGAACCAACTGTCATCTCTGACGGTGACATAAAGTCTAGCGACGACTTTGAGAACGTTCCGTATCTCAAATCACGAGATCACGGTGATCTGACACACGAGGAATTCACACAAACCACCGATATCTCAGAATATTAGAGGTCCCGGCCCCGCCTGTCTGACGCATTTTGTTCCAGTTGCTAACCTCAATACCACGTCGGGTAGTACTGAGAGAAACTACAAGTGTTTTACTACAGTCGTCCGCCAACTACCTGCGGGCGATCCGTATTTATTTCATCCGCTGGAGATAATCAGTAATGGATGACCTATGCTTCTTCTATGCTTCCGATTCGTTGTGATCGTACTCCATATCGGCAGACGAAATGTACATTACTACCATCTCGAAGTTGTCTGCTTTCAGAACCCAATAAAATGCACCCGCGAAGACGGGGCTCGATGAAAGATCATTAATACTACGACAGTCGTATAAAAAATGTTACATGTCATCCACACTCCACTCGTAGCTCGCAGTAGCTGTCCGTTGTCTTTCGTTAATACGCTGGAACCACTTCTTCTCGAAGCCATTGCCACGATCTGTGGAAGAATTTACCGTAAGCATCCATTAACACCACGAGGTTCTGACTTTACCTACGCCATCCCACCGGTATCCTGGTTTTATACCAAACCGATTCGGAGGGGGTGGGGGACCGCGATATTCCGGCTTTTTGGGACCCTTGGATCCCTTTTTCTGTGAAATGGAAGAATCAGTGAACCACACGCAACATCGGATACAACCGAACCGACCGTTAAGAAAGCAGCGGCAGGGTCATTCCATCTGTCTTGCGCCATGAGTTCCTCGTTGAGTTCCTTGTCATCGGCGTGCCGAGAGAATGGTAAAGACTTGTTCTTCTCCAGCTGTCGTTTACGCTTCTCCTCTTCCTCACGTTGTACGAGTCCCTTTCCCCACTCCATCTTTTGCGCCTCCTTTTCCTCTCTTTCTCTCTTCTTCCGAGCTGCTTCAGCGCGAGCTAGTTTCATGTCGATCTTGCGACCAGATGCATCACGGTAGACGGTTTCCTGCGCGGCTTCCATATCCTCCGGTGCCATCTCTTCCTGCCTGACCTGAGGCTTCGATCGCTATAATCCAACCTCAGTCACATCTCGTAAACGTGTGCAAACGGCTGTTACCTTGCGCAGATCCTCAGAGCGCATTAGCCCACCCTTGAACGGTTGCACGTCCTCCACGACCGTCGGCTGTTCGTCAGGCGGTATAGGTGGACTCTCCTCCCGTTTGACGCCTTCCTGCACTGTCGTCCATCCAGACCGGTCGTCCGTCTTGCGTTTCTTGAAACTCCGGTCGGTCGCGACGGTCGCATCAGCCACCTCCATTGCTTCTTCTTCCCGCTGTCTTGACTTTTCGTCGCCAAAGCCCGCATCCTCATCAACAAATAGGGACGGACCACTGGTTGCACTGCCATTTGCGGCCTTGCGTTTTTTCTTCTTGGGGGCGGTTCGAGCTAGGATGGCATCGGCTTTGGGACCTGTCATGTATTTCTCCGCAAGGTAGGCCTGCATGGTTGGTAGAAGCAATAGTACAAGGAAAGTATCAAGAACATGGTCACGAATTCGTTAATATGTTACGTAAGCCAGGCCCTGCTACGTATGTGCGACAACCTCAAGTTGGACAAGTTACAGGTACGATTCAGAGTTGTAGGGAACTCGAGTTGTCATCAAGGACGAGACCTTGATTTCGCGAAGACTGTCCCGACAGGCAACACATGGCCCGCTCCGGAAATAGAGGCTGACAATTTGTCAGTGACTCGGACAATCTGCGTCCGTGGTTTAGTATGATTCAAAGGATCTACGAAACCGCACATCGACCTAAGAGTTGAACAAGCACGATTCAAAGGTATTTCAGGTGACTATGCGCGCTTCGATAACGCGTGACGTGAGCTAAGAGGAGGAACAGATCTGATAGAACCAAGGTAAAGTCCCCACCATGTCCACTCACGGAAAGATGGTAGAGTATGCAGCCTCTGCTTCTTGGAAGGGTACCAGGCGTAAGGGTGTGCGTCGATGAGGGCGTGAACAGCGATGGTGACGCGCATTGAGATCCGAAGTATCACCCAGGCGTTGTGCATGCGGCGTCACGTCTTCCTCGCTGCCAATATCGACCGAGTGAGTTGGTCCACGTCCAAGCGGATCTGCGAATTTGTTGACAGGCACGAAATTCAAAGGACGCCGTGTGAGAGAGATTCCGGCGTCATCCACCAAAGTATCGGTAGGATCGCCACCGGTCAAAACAGCAGCGCGATACAGGGCTCTCGCCGTTCGTGGTTGTTTGGGCGTATCGGCGACTTTTCGGGTGGGTGTGGTTCGTCGCTCCGACGGGCGATGGCGAGTATATGCGCGGGGCCTTTTTCGAGAAATGGTGCCTGTGAACGCCTTTCTCGGCGCCACCGGGACGTAACGATGAAGGAATTTTTCGACGGTAACCAAACTTTCGGAGCATCGTCCTAGGGGTTCTGCCTGTGGGCTGTCTAAGACCCCAAGAGAAGACGTCGGCGGTTCCGGAAGTACAGCAACCTCTGGTAGTCCCGAAGGGGGTTCATCTACATCACTGGCTTGGTCGAGGGATGTGACGATCTCCGCATCTTCAAAATCGATTCGTGGTCTCTTTCTTCTTCTCTGGAACTAGCGGACACGAAATGACGACAAACAGATGAACAGCCCGTATGTATTTTACCTACCACGAATTCATTGACACTGCTTTGCATCCTTACCGTCGAAGTGTAGAGCATTATGACACGGTTTCAACCTCCGATGCCGGTCAAGGTCCGAGTCACACCGGCAACTTGAGCGGTGCGTCTATCCTCGCCATCAGCGTGCTAATATTACGGTAGATGGCCGAGCCAGCAAATTTTTGCCGTGACCGGACTCGCCGGAGTAGTACGCAGGTGCCCCAATTAACTGCGAATGCGTTAATCACTAGCACCCCTGGGACGATCGGATGAGTTCTTGTAACATATGGTGTACATAGCTACAAACACATTCTGCCTGGCCAACTACTAATATGGTCGAACATAGTTAGCAACAAACTGACAAAATGTTGCTAGTTTTGTATCATATTTAAAGCATTTGTGGAATAGATATTCTAAATATATTGTCTACTATTTCATAAAACCACTTTACAGTACTTGTTTTTGATATGTAGTAACCTATTTTAAGATAAAATACCGGAAAACCACGGCGGAATGTGTTTGTAGTTATGTACAGCATATGTTACCAGAACTCATCCGATCGTCCCAGACTGCCAGGGATAGAGTCCTCCTATTGTTTACCAGAATATTGTTTTTCCTGGTCATGCTATCATTTGTTATGCTGGCTAAGAGTATCGACCGACTTGCAGGTCTGCAACCCGCAGTGCCCAGCGGACCACATAACGCCGTATGTGCTTACTTCTTCCGATCATTCTCATACCATGCCAGTTCACGAGGCTGTGCTTTCCCTTCACACAGCCTGAGATGTGTAATCCCGATCGACGCGAACATCTGAACGTCCGTGATTGCTACGAGTGGTCCGCGGGTTCTGCGCGACGGCCTTCTCACCCCGGCGTCAGCGATGCTGTCCAGAAACGCTGTTCATGGTTGTCGGACGGTCCGGACCTTCGTTAAGATGTTCTAAAGGTTGAGTGCCCCCCGTGGTATTAAAGCCTGGAAAATTCACTGTATTCCTCAGTACCTTGACACACCGGTTCCAATCACTCACCCCTTCTCTCTCACCATGCAACTTATTCTCGCCACCATCATTGCTGCTGCTGCTGCCTTGGTTAGCGCTGCGCCGCAACCCCGCCAGAGTTGTCCGGAGGCTACCCAATTTGGTGTGGTGACCATCTCCCCGACTACTGTCTCACCTGGTGAAGTGAGTAGAATTTTCTTGCTTCAGAGACGAACCATGGCTGAGGAAAATCGAATGTTCAGATTTTGACGGTGAACTCTGACTTTAGTTGCGCCATCAACACCTTTGGTCACCACCCTGAATACACCGACTACTATATCGAGGTCACCACCAACAATAACGGGCACGAGCCTCCCATCCTCTGTACCGTGGTACCCTCCAGTCGGGAACCTCCGACTCGTTCACCGTCACGGCAAGTTTGTCAGCACTGAGCGATGAATTTCTTTTTGACAGTTTCTTAGGTCCCTGAGGCGTATTACTTTGCTAACACCAGTTATGTGGTAGTGTTGGACACGACTTATGCCACCAACGGCCCCAGTGGCCAGCTTTACTCTGTCGTCGGTGGCGTCGAGACTCCAATTACCATCAACGTCTAAGCGCGCACCCGTCATACGTGTTAATTACCTTGCACTATTTAGTTTGGACATTACGCGTATAATTATTGTAGTGCAACCTGCTCAGGGAACGAAGGGCGGCTCGTAAAGTCCAGTCTGCTGCGGTTTTGTTGACTCGACGTGTTTTTCTATCCCCACGCGAAATAGTATGACTTCAACCTTTTCACGATCTTCAAATCTGTATGTGTACCAACGATCAGATCCGTAGATTGCCTCCGCTATGAAACCTCGGGCGCAGTCTGCCGGACGGTCCTCAAATTCTGGTTCGGGAATACAAAGTAGTGCCGCCCGGACCGGTACAGTGTTGACCGATCCGTGCCTTCACACTGGATCCTTCGGAGAGGCAACTCACCGCACGCTGTGAGGCAATTAATGAACCTTTACACAACGGTATTCCTCTCCGTGGAGGCAATGCTAGATACGATCCTGATCGCTGAATCATCCCCGAGTTCTGTGGTTCAATGGCGCGACCGTGTCAGGAATCAGTGGATATCTGAAATTATGGGATTACATCCACGAAAGTCACCCGTGGTAATAGCCTGGGGCTCCACAACTTGAACTAGTACAGCGCAGTACCAGATTGTGCCGTTATCAAGCTTCTTCATAGCGTCTTCGATCCCCTCCACAGTGAGCGGGGACCCCTGCGTGATGGTTTCCACGTGGTGTTTCACAACAAAATGGAGCATCTTGTTATGCAGGGCACGTGGCGAAACCATCACCTCCCGAATGCGGACCCCTTGCGTCAGCAAGGGCAGATATGGAACCGTAAAGTTCTCGTCGGGCACCCTTGTTGGATATACAGTGAGGGCCGTGAGAGCCCGGGAGAAGCTACTATAGAAGGTTGAAGAGGTCGGATATCTACCTTCCTTGTGTGTGTGAGCTGGCCTTCTCCTGGCCGGGCATCTCTGACGCGGTCATGTAGAGGTGATTGACAGGCTCAAGGGTCCGTTCGATGTGTGATTCTGACCAGAACCTTATTAGCCAGTGGGTCTCAGACACCACAATCTTCGCCTGATTGGATCCCTTGAAAACCTAGAAAGTGTAGCTCGACACGACATCACTGACGATGAGTAGCAAATATTCCGTTGAGATGTGTTTTCACAGACCACCAGCCTGAGATCTTCTACCCCAGAATATATGTAGATTCAAATCGTAGTGATCTCGGCTCCGAAGCCTAGATCACCTGCAAACATAAACCCAGGGGTCATCAACATTCCCGTGCATGACCCTCAGACAAGGATGGAGTTACCGTGCTTCGAAAGCCTTTACGTTCCTTTCTTGGAAGTCGATCGTATGGCGAAGGGTACAGAACTTTGCCTACAATTCCTCACGAAGCTCTTCCCGCGCATTCGTGCTTGGCGATGACGGTCAACCAGTGATATCTGGGGGGAATGGAATGGAAGACATACTCTTCCCTCGTTGAGGCTATCACAGACTTCGCATCCTGCAACCTTATAATGTATTGCTAAGTTTATGGTGTCATTTTCAGCTGGGTTACAACACAAGCGTGGCCCAAACACGCCAAATCAGAAAGGCCTGTGATTCGGAGGCGGCCTCAAACATTCTGCAACCAGCTGTAGTTCTAAATGTGAGCTCGCTCACCGACGAAAGCAACCTAGTCTAGATACCACGGTTATCGGCGTTAAGCGCTTCCGAGGTATCTTTGCGCTGGCGACAGACGGGACATACAAGTAAGGTTTCCATGGCAAGACTATGGTAATGCTCAACATTAGTAAGAGTGATCAACTGCTGGCAAAATCATCATGTTCGACGCGTGTCAGATGACGTGGTGACTGTCGCCAACTTTTTTTCACGCGCGTATTACGTATCCTAATCGAATTTGTAGCAGGCTTTCTTCTTCTCTTTTGTGGAGCATAGGTAGCAGCCTTGGCTTGGGAACAGATACCGATTTGATGGTACATGTCACAGACACGGCAAAAGAGGTACACAGTGCCAACAGTGTCGGCTTGTTCGGATGAAGCTTTGGAGCTTTCTATATTTGGTAATGGTAGTAAAACACCCCTCGCCAGTAGATCTGATAGACGATATTGAGGTCCGTGAAGACACTAGCAACACCCCGAGTATCCTTGACTGTTGCGTCAACATGATCACGGACGTAATATTTAAGGGCCTCCTCAGGTTGTCACAGAAATCCAAGGTACGGGTCTCCTTGCAACGTTGCGGGGAAAGAGAAGTGTGACGCCGGCCTGCCACCCCTAAAACAAGATGTCCCTATGATGGATGATTAGAACGCTTCGGACTTCCGAGTTCGTCGAGGCAAACACAGCAATTCGAATACAACCCAACCATGATTTTTGTAAACTGTGGCCGTGTAGTTCTTGCTGTCATGGACGCAGTCACTCCAGGAAGCGACGAACTAGAAATGCGTTCAGAATGTCGGTTCCGAGACTAAACGTACAGTCCTTGAAGATGGTGTGGACAGAGCAAGGTATTCTTTCGGATGTCATGCAGAGTTCGGGATTGAACGTTGAACGTTGAACCACGGTGTGACAAAGCTCTTCAATCCGTCTCTGTGCTCCTCAAAATCAACTTACTTGTCGACGCTGACGCCTGCTCATTTCCCCAGACCTTTCTTCTAAAGTTTTCAAGAAGGTGAGTGCGGCCGGGACACCGAACGTGGCAAAGTTGAAACAACCGAATGTTACAAACTGAGCTCGTTTTGGTGACCTGGATTTACTTTTCACTTGGAACATCAAGTGACTATCTTAATGTCTAGGTATTCGGCTCCGCAACCAATACAGCTCGGTACCTCACTTCGCCGTCAGCAAGCTTCTTCATAGCCTCTTCGATCCCCTCTGCAGAGAGCGGGAATTCCTGCAAGATTGGCTTCACTTGGTGTTGTGCGACGAAATGAAGCATCTTGATATGTAGAGCACGCGATGAACAGGCCGACCACTGAATACGGAGCCCATACGCCAGTGAGGGCATATAGGGAAACGAGAAGTTGTCCTGGGATATCGTCATTGGATAAACCACAGCACGTGCTGCTAAAACAGACGCGAACCTATTCAAAGAAGACGGTCAGATACTTATAATCTCCGAAATGCAGACCTACTTTTCCCAGTCAGGCATTGTTGATGTAGTCACGAACAAATGATTGACAGGAATTACGTTCTTCAATGCGCCCTCTCCGTCAGTCGTATGGAACTCGCTTGCGCCAAGGGCTTTCGCCTCCGCCTCCTTTCCTGGTGTCCTGGAAAACACTACCACTTCGCAACCTATCTTTGCCGCAAATTGGATAGCAAGGTGTCCGAGTCCTCCGACGCCTAATATGCCCACTCGCTCCGTTGGGCGTAGGCCGTACATTTCCATCGCGTTAAACACCGTGGTCCCCGCACACATCAAGGGCGCAGCGTGGCCAGATGGGATCGCATCGGGAATATGGAACAGGAACGCAGCCTTCCAAATGGCATGCGAGCCGAACCCTCCTTGATCTCTGTCGCATTCGGGATACACCTTGCGTTCGTGGCAGAAAAACTCGTTTCCGGTCAGACAGTCATGACACCGGAGACAGGCATCGTGTAGGACACCCCAACCGGCACGATCGCCTCTGGCACGGTTACATAAGCATCTATGGCCGGTGAGTGAGGAGGCAGGATGTACACGCACGGTTTGAAATTCGTTACAGCGGAGCCAACCTCTTGGACAATACCGACGCCTTCATGGCCCAGGACCATATCCTGGTTTTTGAAGTGCAGATCCGTACCACACAAGCCTGCATGTGTGATTCTGACCAGAACCTCGTCGTTCGCCAGTGACTTATGTGTCTTGGACTGGACAATCTCTCCTTGAGGTGATCCCTTGAATACTTGGAAAGTATAACTTGACATGATGCAGTTATGGTGAGTGGGTGGTATGGCCGTTGAACGTTGGACCACCTAGGCAGTTTTCACCAGTTTTTATACCCCAGGCATCTCGTACCGACTGAAGTCGTAGCAACGTGTTTAACAATCCCCGATTCACGAGCGCTTCCGATGACCTGATTGACGGCACCACGTCATTCAGACACACAGGAGAGCAAACTGAGACTTATCGATAGGCTCGGAACGACAACCCCGTTCATCAACCGAGGTGTTCTAGTTTGGGCGAAAATCACACCTTTATGTGCAGCCTGCCGATAGTACACGATCCACTATCGTAGGATCAAACCTCATGCAAATGGTGATTCTCGTTTTTCATTGCAACCTTCGTGGAAAGCGTGGACGCGTGAACCATCGAACGTGGCAGAATCAGGAGTGTAGGCACACGCCAACTGTCATCGTGATGTTGTTTCAGATATCCTGAAAACGTTTAACTACATATTGCCTTGAGCCCTGGCATGCGCCGGTTCTGGCATCTCACCAGCGCCACTGTCAGCCTATCGTTTGGGATGCATTACATGGCATGAGGTCACTTGGACACGTTTGATCAGACTCAAACCGTATCCGTTTTGGGTACCTTCGTAGCAGTGAGGCTTCGTTACACTCGGTATACTGCTACTGGAGGCGTTTGTTTCGGGCTTTACTCGTCGCTTCCTTAGCCTGAACACTAACTTCTGGTTTCGAGACCAAGGTACTAATGTTTGATGGCGTTGCGTTCGAATGAATAAGTGCACATTCCGTCGGCTGAGTTACACTTTAAAGGATCCGTGCTTCCCGCCTCATTCGTAGCTGGCAGCACCGGGCCAACTTCCCGACCGTGATGCGGCTCAGGCCCTGTGGCACCGGAGCGCCTCCCCGCATTGTCGTCGCTCCTAGTATTCTGTTCGGAACCTCAACGGTGTGGAGCATAGAAGGGATGGGAGAAGCCAAGTTGCAGTCGCCACATCCCATTTGTTCAAGTTTGCCATGGCATCAACGTGACAGTGGATTGCCAGTGTATGACAGCTCGTTGGACTTGGAGTTGTCCCACTTGCCAAACGTCATAGTCAAATGCGATAGCTACTGCGAGGTTTAAATCAAAGACTTATCGGGATGTAAGACTTGGTCCGTTCCATCGGCGATGACAGCCTTGCAACATCCTCGCCAAAGAACAGAAAGGATCATGTGAGCAATCTTGCGCATCTTTCACCCTTCTCGGAGTGCGACATGTCTTAAGTCGGTGATCTTGTGAACACAATATTGCGCATTTGATATGCGAGTATCCGGAATGGACAACTTAAACTCGCCCGAGGCTTTCCAACTTGAAGCGTGTCCCCGTCTGGCGTTGTTCCATCCAACAACGCCTCGATCGCCCTTTCGCGTTACCATGCGCCAGTGGTTAAACGCCAACGTCTTACTCAGATAATACATATATACATGATGTATCGGCTATCATGTATCATATCGACTCAGCCACTGGAGACTACCAGGGCCTCAGGGTTTTGCAACCAACACAGCGCGGTACCTGGTTTCACCATCAGCAAGCTTCTTCATAGCCTCTTCAATCCCTTCCACGGTGAGCGGGAACTCCCGTACGATAGGTTCTACATGGTGTTGTGCGACGAAATGGAGCATCTTGTTATGCAAGGCGCGTGACGAAACCATCACCCATTGAATACGGAGTCCTTTCGCCAGCGAGGGCTGTATGGAACTGAAAAGTTGTCGTAGGTCACCGTCATCGGTTAAATCACAGCGCGCGCTGCGAGAACTGGAGAGAACCTGTCATGCAAGCAACAAGTTAGATATCTATCTTCCCTGATATGTGAGCTGGCCCACTTCTCCCAGTCTGGCATTTCTGACGTGGTCACGTAGGGGTGACCGACAGGCTTGACGTTCTTCAATACTTCGTCTCCTTCGGTCACATAGAACTCGGTGGCACCAAGGACTTTTGCCTGTCTCCTTCCCTGGTGTCCTGGAAAACACGACCACTTCGCAGCCTACCTTTGACACAAACTGGATAGCAAGGTGTCCGAGTCCGCCGATACCTAGTATACCCACGCGTTCCGTTGGGCGTAACCCGTGCATCTTCATCGCATTGAATACCGTAGTCCCGGCGCACATCAAAGGTGCGGCGTGGGCGGATGAGATCGCGTCGGGAATATGGAACAGGAATGCAGCCTTCCAAATGGCATGCGAACCGAACCCTCCTTGATCTCTGTCGTTTTCTACGTATACCTTGCGTTCGTTGCAAAAGATCCCATTCCCGGTTGGACAATCATAGCACTGGAGACATGCATCATGGAGGAATCCCCGACCGGCACGGTAGCCCCTGTGGCACGTCAGCGCATCCTATCACATTTGAAAATGGCGGCGAAATTGGCACGCACGGGTTGAAACTCTTCACGACAGAACCGACCTCTTGGACGACGCCGACACCTTTATGTCCTAGAACCATGTCTTGGTCTTTGACATGCAGGTCCGTTCCACACGAGCCTGCATGTGTGATTCTGACCAGAACCTCGTCATTCGCAGGTGTTCTGCGCGTCTCGGACTGGATGATCTTCTCACTCGATCCCTTCAAAACTTGGAAGGTATGACCTGACATGGCAATACTGTGGTAGTAAATAAGACCCATTTAGCAGTACATGGATACATGGAGGAATGAACTACCGATTTTTAATAAATACCACTTATTGGGTCAAGGCTATTTGGCTGGGGCACAGGGGAGACGTATGAAACTAGCAGCTTAGTACGTTTACCGGCTTCAGTGTATCAGCGAGAAGAGGTAAAGAGTGCCAACTTTTCTCGAGTGACCACATGGACCAAAATATCAACTTATACTTGATAGGAACTGATACAAGACGAGTCTCAACCGTTGTGTCAGTTCAACAGCACATCTTGATGACTAATCTGATACAAGATGAGTCTATGTATATCGGGTATGTTTTATAATTAGACAGAGACGTACCTCCGCCGCTGTGTCGGTCCAACAGCAAAAACAGAAGGGTGCGAGGCTGCTAAGCGTTTCCAAGCGAACACCAATCACAAAAAGGTACTTACCAATAGTCACGCCACCCTTACAGGTCCACACGCTGCATACCAAGATGTCCAACGACACTCAGTTCGTTACACAGTCCAGGGAAGGTCGAGTCGGTACGCCCATGAACACTGAACTTAGAATTCATTCGCAATGAGATCAGTTATGCTCTAAAAATGACGCCACTCACGGGCGCTCCAGCTATATACGAACGACCGTCTTCCCATTTATCTTTGGTCTCTATGGGCGAAAACGTTTCAGCATGGAGAATGGATTAAGGGAGCTGCAGAAACTCGGGAGGGGAGGGGGGGTAAGCGACACAGTAGCCAAACACATGAAAGACCGGCGCTGGCCAGGGATAATGATGTTTCCGCGTAATTTTCTTCGAGGAGATCGGACGAAATGGAGAGGATGTGAATTGATCACATGCACTCCATCCGCAAAAGGCCGGGTGTGACCAGATCCAAGAGCACGACGTTCATTTTCAATACTTTTGGGCACGTAAATATTCACCACGTTGCGATTTTACATAGCCATATAGCCGTACACAGAATAGTTGGGCTGCCACGACGGAGGTAAAACATCAGCTCCAAGTTAGTCCTCACATGTAATCATCGTACCTGAACCATCAGAATGTGGTTCTCTCCAATCATGACGGCGTCCCAGCCGTCATCCGAATGTGCAAGTGAAACCCGAGCGACACGCCCAGGTAACAACGTAATGACTCCCCTGTTGAAACTTCGACATTGGGCACCTGGTCTCGACTCTTCGGCGAGGCGGGTCCATGGTATGGGAGAACAGGTGCTCGTTTCAACGTCTTTCCCCGCGGCGTATGGATTAAAATCGTACACTCTGGCCACATGTCCGTTTTTCCATCGCAAACCTTGGATAAATTTCATGCCGTAGGTGTAGCAGACCCAGGTCTCCGATGGCTCTCGGAAAACTATACGTGTACCACTCGGGCCCCAGAGGTCCCACGGGACCTGGCGGTGTGGTATATTGTGCGAATGCTTGACCTGCATGAGTAGAGTGGACAGAGGTACAAGAAGGACTGTGCAGTTGTGCGTTTCATTCCTAAGGGTGCGCATAGAGATCGTGAAGATGAAGTCCTTCCGAGAACCGTAAAAAGGAACACCTAAGCCAGCGGGTGGTCGCCAAGTTGGAGTGGGTTCCGATCGAACCAAAATGTGTTCCACGTTCGCGCGGAGCTCGGGATATAGCAGTTCACATACGTAGGGCATATCCGACAACGAGTGGATCGGACCAACAAATGCTGCTACCCTTAGCACTTGCAAGGAGGGTTCCCTGTCGGATCTAAGGATTGTTGCCAGAATCAGGTCCTCTGTCATAAAGGCAAAAGATTGAAGTTCTGATATTTGAATGTCCTGGTCAGAGCGGGGATCAATAGGGACGCATGCAACAAGAGAGAAATCACTCACGACTTCCAGACATCCAGTTCGCCAGTCCCAAACGAGAAAAGCATTGTGAGATGCACCAAATTGATCATAGAAGAGGATAGCGACGCGGTTGCCACAGATCTGGATCAGAAAGGTGAAATCGGCATGGAGATTCGGCACTGCATGCGTTATTTGTACTAGAGCGGCTCGAGGATGGGGTTCCCCCGAAAGAGTGCGTAAATGAATCTTGCATGTCATATCCGGACTGGTTACAGAGCTGTTATAAGTCACACTGATATCGGGCAATACACCTACGGAGTACCAATCAGTTCAAGTAGGACAACCAGATCTTGAGAATTGTCCAGCGTGAAGTCTCGGATCCTGAATTCGAATGGAACAGACCATCTCTTTTCAGGAATGCCCTTGAGCTTGCATTGTAGTTGAACGGGGAAGAGTTCATTTTGCTGGGTCGACTGCGCAAGCACGCCACCCGAAAACTCCCAACAATTCCCATCACACATCGGGATGGTCCCAGATGATGGCCACGACATATCGTTCCACACGCGGTTATGCTCTCGGAGGAGATTCAGTCGGTTAACAGTGTCTATAGACGAATGTTCGTTATCTTCCATGCAGGAAGCAAATAACTCGATTTTGTATATCATGTGGGTGCTCCCTGATATGATATCATGGAATAGCTTGCACACCTTTGAACGGTGAAGTTATCCCGTCAGTGAGGGGGACAGGACCGAGTGGGCAAACTCACTTGCATGCATCTCAAAAGAGACGGGACATCGAGGTGGTTGAAAGTCAACGCAATCAACTCGTCAGGCAGAGGAAGCCCCATCATGACGGCTACAAGGCCACGGTGTTCGCACTAATTCGAAGTTGACGGTGATACCTGGTGAGAGAAAGTGCCCGGCTTGCGCCGCTAGCAGTGGCACAGTTGACATCGCGGATTAGAAACCACGACTCCGAGACTCCGACAAGTAAGAACCTTCGCGACATTTGAACCATGCTACATACGTGGGCACGGCTTCGTCGTGTATGATCAGGGTGGTGTTAGTGTTGAAGCAATTGCTCAACTGGGTATCTCTGAGCCATACTGATCAACGAAGTAGCTAAAATGAGAGTCGCTCCAATGGAGCCATCCTGTTGCCAATCCGTTGTGCGGGGATCACAACCCTTTTTCTGCCCAGCTCCGTATCGCCCATGTTGTTCACTTTATGCTCGTGACACGCACATTTCACTCAATGAACCAGAGTTCCTGAGTGAGCATGTGGAAATTTTTGCCGACCGGATATGAAAGCACCCGGACGTAGGTGGCCCCATGATGTACAAATTGCGGTTGTTCTCATCCAGACTGGGGATCAATCAGACGCCTTCGAGTTCCACTCGACTTCTCTGTGCCCTTATCCATCGCAGACCGCATCCATCGATATTTTTACATACTCGATCCCATCAATCACAGTTACCATTCACCAGCACAATGTACCCTCCGATCGAACCGTTTGACAAGGGAACACTCGAAGTACAGGCAGCCCCGACGTTCATTCACACACTCTAGTTCGTCTGTCGATGCTCATCCTTCCCTGAATCTAATACATTGCGATTTCTTACTGCAGTTATGAAGTCAGCGGAAACAAAAACGGTGTCCCAGGTAATGTTGAGGGGTGTGTCAGCCAGTGTCCCAGCGTTGACATTCGCTTGACAGTCGTGTTTCTACACGGTGGTCCTGGTGGCGGCGTAGATCCCAAGGACAGACAGTTTTTCAACCCAGAGAAATACAAGGTCCGTCTTTCCCCGTCCTCGCTTCGTCGCCTTACTGATTCCTCGCGCTAGATCGTCCTGTTTGATCAGCGCGGTGCTGGCAAGTCAACCCCGTTCGTTCTCGATAAGCATACAGCATCAAGATTCGATGTATTGATTGCTAGTGCAGGAGCGCATCTATCGAATACAATACCACTTGGGACCTCGTAGCAGACATTGAACGTCTTCGCACCAAACTAGGTATCGAGAAATGGCATGTATTCGGTGGCAGCTGGGTACGCTCTCATGTACTCCTTGGTCTGCACACCAAATCAACCGAAGTACCGTAGGGATCGACGCTTGCGCTGGCGTACGCTCAGGTAAGCAAGGGGGTTGCGAGCACCCGTTGGTGATCTAACGTAAAACTCGAGCTTAGACTCACCCAACGAGAGTGAGAAGCCTTGTGTTACGGTGATTCCTTCCCTATACCATTCAACCGCGAATTTCGCTCACGACGACCATCCAGTGGTATTTTCACCCTCCGAAGGAGGTTCGTGTACTACCCATCTTCTTCCGTTAGAATATACTGACTATTTTCAGTGAACTTCAATTCTTCTATCAAAACGGTGCTTCCCATCTCTTCCCTGAAGAATGGTAAGCTCCTTCCCTTACTGCTCACTTATACTTGTCGTTACGTGAAACGCCTGCAGGGATCATTACCTTGCACCTGTCGATCCTTCCGAGCAGCATGACATGGTGAAAGCATATCATGCACTTCTCAACTCACCAGAGGAGAAGACAAGACTGCGAGCCGCAAAAGCGTGGTCTCGATGGGAGTGAGCGATTTCTTTAGAACATTTTCGTGGCTCAACCCCGATCCGTGACCTATCAACACACAGGATGGCCACTTCCAAGCTGTATGTCAGTGAAGATATGCTCCGACGTGCAGAGGAAGACACGTTTGCACTGTGTGTTCCTTTCTGAGTATCAGTCGCGAGCTCGATTCCTAACTGTGACGTGCATAGTGCATTTGCACGCATTGAAAACCACTACTTCGTCAACGACGTTTGTCTTGATAATCTTATCCACCTTGAAGAATGCTAATCGTATGCGATAGGGGTTTATGCGTGACAGTCAACTCTTGGAAGAACAAAGTATCTCTAAGATGTACGTGAAGCTTTCTTTCTTCCATACTCGTGTTCGCTGAGACCCATATGCAGTCGACACATACCCACGATTGTTGTTCAGGGCAGATACGATGTCGTCTGTCCCGTACGTATCCATTCTATTAATACTGCATACTTCCTCGCTCTGATCTACTCCGACCCAGGCGACGACCGCTTGGGCACTCAAGACGGTCTGGGAAGCACAGCCTTCGGCATCATTCAAGCTTAACATCGTTCCTGATGCAGGACACTCGTCGCGCGAGTCTGGAACTGAAAAGTTACTGGTTGAGGCCGCGGATGAGGTGGCTGCAAAGTATTGAATTGAATGTGGGCGAGGCGAACCACGATGTGATGATGGATGATGGATTGGTACTTGTGTACTTGTAACATAAAGCATCAAAGTGCCCTTGTGGTCCTCTCAGCGCAGTTCTCACGAAGGGTCATCCGTTACCAAGCTTTACCGAGTAGTAATGGGTTCCGCAAGAAGTTCAAGTTGGACCCTAATCCGACTTGTTTCAGCGACCTGGCTGTCAGTTCTCCTAGCTTATATTCTGGCCATACCAAAGGCAGGGGTACTCTTGTTTGACGCGTCGGGCAAGTCTACGACATATTTATCGAACGGTACCCACCTTTTCGGACGAACTGTTGTACTCGTATCCTTCGATGGACTACGGCGCGTCTCTCCATCTCTGACGGTCTGACCAGTTGTAGCTTATGTGTTCTTCAGACCAGACTACCTAGATAGAGGACTTTCGCCTCACCTTACAAACATTAGCACGCAAGGTATTCATGCTGAATACATGAAGCCTATTTTCCCGCTAAGCTATCTTGGCACCCTTTCGAATCCATTCTTGATCAACCTGCTGGCTCGAGACAAGATAGAAAGTCACCAGTAGCTTGTAGCGCCCCATGCGTGTGGTATCCGGAGTCTAATTTTTTCCAACATCACATACTTTTGTTGATTAGTCTCCGTGCTTGTACGAATCCGCTCCGCGAACAAATGGATTTCAATATCCTGGTGCAACTGACTAACTTGATCTCTCGGCTGCAGACGCTCACGTTCCCGTGAGTTGATTCTAATCTCGAAGTTTTTGCCGTTGAAGTTAACCCGGTCCAAAGTAATCACTGGACGCTCTTGTACGTCTCCTCGTCCGCGCTTGTTGGCCGCAGTTGATTCATTCTCTACATTGTTTCCTGTTCTTTTTGCGTTTCCTTTCCTGTCACTCACCAAATCTGACGGACCGCAAGACTGGTCTATATGCCGAATCACATGGGATCATTGCAAACGTGAGCGTGTCTCACTCCTTCATGTTGGGTCCCGATCTCAGGTTAACGTGATCCAGGATTTCTATGATCCTCAATATCGCTCCACTTTCCAACCGGGAGCCGGTGAATCTGGATGGTGGCTTGGTGAGCCCGTGAGTCGCTCGCTGAACACGTCGTTCATTTTCCACGCGTGTTTGCTGTTTGTCTAGATTTGGGAAACCATCGAAAGAACTGGACTCTATTCAGCGAATATTATGTGGTAAGTTTGTCGGTTTTCCTACTCTCCCGGCATACACCGTGAATGTTATCCCCCCTTCGATTCTGACCATGGCTATCTCTCTCTGATTTCGATCGACCTCGTTACCCTATTCTCTAGGCCTGGCCCATCAACCAGCATTTCCGGTTTCGCGCCGAAGTACCATGTCCCTTTTATGGTTCGTGGATTCGTTTCGAGTGTCTGTGCGGTGTTGAAATTTCTTCTTCTCGTTGTCGATGCTGGTACTAGCCGTTTTGTCCGCTCGAGGAAAAGATCTCCAGGTGTTAGAATGGATAGACCTCCCCCTGGAACAAAGGCCACGTCTGATCATAGGTAAGTAATCTGTCCTTCTCGTTCCTTCACTTTTTTACCGTTTCGTGCGTCTTAGTAAATGAGCCTATGCTTGATCGGGCCGGTCATACAGCTGGGCCTGGGTCTAAGCTCGTGAATGCGGGTACTTCTTTTGTCTTGCGTTGTCGTCCTATTGAGATTATCGTTAGGAAACCTTTCCGATTATTTCGAACTTTGCCCATACTCTTGTGCGACGTCTACACCACGAGATGGTGTATATGGATGATATCTTGTGTCATGAGCAGGATGTGAGGGAGCAAGGTTGGCCAGCTTGTGCAGGCATTCAACGCGTCGATGGTTTGTTCGTCGTCCACGTCCAGTTGGTCTGTTTTATAATGTCGCGAGACAGGCTGGCCATCCATGGGCTTCTGGTTCCGGCCTGGTGTAAACACCACCACGGCTTTGTCTCGTCTTTTCTTGGCATCCAAGTCGAGAAAATTCGATGTATATACCATAGACACGTATACCCGCAATGCCTCCGGCTCCATAATCACCGTGCTAACGATGCCAGAACGGTACCACTATACCTCTAGTCCACGTCTCGCACCCATCTGGGTCGTCCCTAGGATAGGTTATACACTGACAGACCACGTTGAGAACGGAAGCCTGATGTCGGTCGGGGTGCGTTTCGTAATCCTTCATGGCGTATTTCCCATTCCGACCAACCTACTTGCCATACGAACAGAACCATGGGTACGACAACGACGCACTATCTATGCGTGCCGTTTTCATTTCTCAGGGGCCTTTCGCGCAGGGGGCGAGGAGACGGATAGAAGTGGAGACCAATCAAGCACGACAGTACGTGTTGCCGCCGTTTGAGAACGTCCAACTTTACAACCTCTTGGCGCGGCTACTTGGTATCGAGAAATGGGCATCGGAGAACAATGGCACGCTGGGAGTTTGGGATCGATGGACCTGAATATTGTCGGTGGTACATATGTGCTAGGCTTCCTACTTTATGACTGGATATGATGATCCAGTTTTTCACATTGCGAACGGGCCGACACCAGTACTTGGGTGGGAAATTGTTGCGACATCAGACTAGCTAGCGTACACTAACTTGTCCGTGTCGCAACGGGGATTTTATGGTCCAAGACAACCTCGCGTGAAGTGAGAGAATCGTAGGTACGAGCGGGCATACCGTTAGGAATGGATGATAGCCATCCCCACTAATACTCCTTAGCCCCGCTTTTACCTTCAGACACCAGTGTTGTCGATAGATTATGCTATGTCGATCTCTTTTCGTGTATATTCGACATCTCTGGATGTATATCATTAAGAGAAAATAGTTATAAATGATGCATAATCGGATCCATCAGTGACATGATCGTGAATTCGGAAGCGAGTGCAGGTGTGGTCTGTATTGTAGGTAGGGGCTGTCAATAACAGTGCGTAAAAACACAATAAAGACAAGTGATGGTTGTTGGTGAACGAGGGACGTAAGCGAACGGATGTACAGCAATTGAGTGCACATGGGGCGCCAGCCTATGATCTTGGTGACTAGCTTCTATCTCCGTATTGTAGAAGTAGTGTCACAATTAAAGTGATGTGGAATGTCCTGGCCCTACCACACAGATCAAACTGCAAGAGGGCGTGGTACCAATGTGTGTGGCGGTTAAGCCTGCAGGTTTGCCAGGTCACGATGGTCCACATAGAAAGTCGATGAAACCACGAAGCACGAAACCGTATGCGGTTATGAACCTTGCGGAGTAGGTTGTTGTACCAGTACCTCTCTGGACTGGCCTTGCATATCCTATATAATGGACGTGAGCCCCCCAGATCTGACATGCGGATGAATAGAGTCGCAGAAAGGAGAGTAGAATCACAAAAAAGGGGGACGAACTGACATACCATTCGCTGTTTCTTAATAGGACGTGGTCGCACATTACCTATCCCTGCACGTGCATTTACAATTCCAATGGGCACATTAGGGGATAGTGATGTTGGTGTTGGAGGCTGTATCGTGCCATCCTCAAGTTCGCGTTTCTGACCTCTACTGGGCAAGGAGGTATTCGCCCGTTGAGGCGGTGCAGTGGTTGGTACAGCTGACCGTGGAGTAGCGCTCGTGGGGGTGGATGTCGATTGACCAACTGACCCTGGAGGGGGAATCGATACGGGTGCCACTCGTGGCTTTGCCTGTGGAGGTTGTGATGCACCAGGTGGTTGTTGAGCGGATGGGACCGTCGAATGCGAAGGTGCGGGTTGGGGTTGGGGGAGAGCGCTTGGCGTGCCAGGTAATGGCCCGGGGGTGAGCCCTTGTGCTTGAGCGCGGGCAAGCTTCTTTAATTCCTTCTGTGAAGAGAGTTGGATAATAAGACACGTGGTTGAAACTAAAGCAACGAGTGATACCGACGCGTTTTTTGCGATCTTCCCGAGCCTGCGCGGATTCGAGTACAAGGGCACTTGCATTCCACTATGACGAGGAAATGAGGACGATCAAACTGGCATATAGTACGAAGGGACATACCCCCTTTAATCCTTCAGCAGAGACGGTGAAGGCTTCCCTCTGCGTTCTCACATCGAACGGTACTATGGGTATGTGCTGCTTCGGGGGCACCTGCATGATGGTTGTCAAATAATCGTCCTTTTTCGTGGAGTGCTTTCCAGGGAGGCTTTTGATGAGGTGACGGTAAGAGTTCTTCTTTTTCTTCTCGTCTAGGTCGGGTGAGTGTGGGAGATTTGACTGTCCGGGAGCGGAGGCGGGAGCGGGAGGTGCGTCGAGAGCGATACGGACATGTTTATCGTATGCGGTATGGAGATGGAAACGCGAGAGGAGATCTTGCGTGCTAGCGAGAAAACCTTGATGTTGCGTAGGAGCTATTCGGAAGGACAATCAAGTGAGTTGTACGCTAAGAAATCGAGACATACCCATAGGAGGAGGCAGAAAGATGGTGGGGGCATCCTGGGTGATTGAAGAGGGCCCTGCGAGTGCATTGGCATGTTCGAATGAAGAATGCACGCCATCCATGGCAACAAAGAGGGAACAAAGTGGCGAAATCAGAGACCCCGACTAAGATGTTAAATAGTGGTGCCCATAAACCGAAGAAAAGTAGCGGCGAGAATGGATGAAAACGGGTCGCCGTTATCGTCGACGATGAGCTCGACGTTGGACTTGTCGTCGCTGTCGGTAGCAGGGACAAGGGGATGCGGGTGTTGGATTAACACGGGAGTATCGGCACTAAATTACTTAATGTCAAGTCACGTGAATAGCACTGCCACTCGTTCCCCCCCTTGTTTGTCTACCATCATCATACATGATGGGTCTCAATCGATGGATCAGGTAAACCCATGATGTCGCTACTCTCGCGACCATTCTTGGTTCACAACCAATTCACTTTAGATCACGTCGTTACGACGATAATGACCAAGGTCAACCAGAGTTTACAGTACGTTCGTGCCCTACCGTCTCGAACACCATACATAGCCACACTACCCATAGTTCTCCGCCGTGGTCATCGGACTTCTCATCGGCTGTCTGTTGTGCTTCACCAACCTTTACTTTGGCCTCCAAACAGGATGGATCAGCATGTGTGTCCTTCTCCATCGTTCCTCGACTTAACCCTCAAGACGGAACAAGGATGTCTTTGCAGTCGGCTCTCATCGGCTTTCTAGTCTCCAAGATGCTGCCCATCCCGCTGTCACCTCAAGAGATTATCGTGGTGCAGACGACAGCGGTCGCCACCGGGACGGTGAGCATTTGCCGTTCACACCAAATGCAAGTCCTCCAAAAACTCTTACTAGATGCCACTGGCAGCCGGATTTGTTGGTATACTTCCAGCTCTCGGCATGCTGGATGAAGAACAAGACGGAAGTCCACCAATCTTCCTTTCCTGGATTGCAGCGGTCGGTTGGTCGTGTTCAATTGCATTCTTCGGAGTGTTTCTCTCGCCTCCCATCCGAAAACAAGTGGTGAGCATATCTTGTATTTCGTGGTCGAGGATGCTACATATTGTGAAGATCATCGAAGAGCAACTTGCCTTTCCTTCCGGAACTGCAACAGCACAGTTAATTTCTGTCCTCCACCAACTCCCGCCTCCAGATACATCGTTACGCCGTCGTGCTGGATACAGCGCACTTGATGCGGAAGATGTATCCGATTGCACCGCCCATACCGACGTCGGCGGCACCGTGGAGCAGAACGTTGCAGACGGAGCAGACGAAACCGAGGAACGTGAGATCGTTCAGCAAGAAGGTTGGATGGATCTTATCTACAGTTTTCTGGCTTCAGGAGCCATGACGGTCAGTTCACCTAAGTGTTTCGTTTGATATCTCACTGGCTTTTTCTAGCTTCTAGCGTACTTTTTCCCTGTCGTTTTCTCTATACCACTATTTGGAAAATATCTCGCTCGCGAATGGCTGTGGTCATTTACACCCAGTCTATCATATGTTGGCCAGGGTACGCGTCCATTCTTGCATGACGCTGTCCCAGGTCCTCACTTCATCCAGGCATTATCATGGGCTTCCCTACCACGCTGAGCATGAACTTAGTAATATGCCCTCTGAGAAAATCAGGTTGCGAATCTAATTGCTTATGTAGGGTATGCTTGTCGGTTGGGGGATTTTGTCTCCTCTCTCCAAGTTCGCGGGTTGGGCACCAGGGCCGGTCGGCGACATGTCCACGGGCGCCCGAGGGTGGATCCTCTGGGTTTCTCTTGCAATCATGTGTGCAGATTCCTTTGTCTCTCTCCTCCCAGTCGTCCAGTCGTCAATGGCCAAGGTAGTATCAACCTTCTCAAAGGTTGGAAATGCGCCATCAGAAGAAGATCACGACGTCGAGACACCAGATAGACTCGTCCCGACTCGGTGGGTTTTCATCGGTCTGGTAATGAGCGTGATGTTAGGCATCTTCCTGGTCTGGATGGTTTTTGGAGATGAAGGGATCAAACCATGGGCGACACTGATAGGATTTGCCGTCGGTGGTCTACTCAGTATTTTGGGGTGGGTATCTTGCATCCTGTGATATTCTGCTCTGACCCCCTTCTAGTGTTCGAGCGTTGGGAGAGACTGACCTTAACCCCGTGAGCGGACTGGGTAAAATCTCTCAACTCCTTTTTGCATGGATTCAACCTGGGAATGTCGTGGCGAACATAATCGCCGGAGGTGTGGCCGAGGCAGGCGCACAACAGTAAGTTGCACACTTATCTCCTGATACGAATTCTGACCCACCATCCAGAGCTGGAGACCTCATGCAAGACCTGAAGACTGGGCATCTTATCCATGCCTCGCCCAGGGCTCAGTTTTATGGCCAACTCATTGGGTCGTCGTTATCTATTATCGTGTCCGCAACCGCCTATACTCTTTACCAGAGAGCCTACAGCATACCTGGTCCTTCTTTCCCGGCTCCGACAGCATACGTATGGCTCGGTCTTGCGCGACTGCTTCGTAAGTCGTAGGGGGTAACATCCGCAACTCTGCGTTATTGATCTGAGAGAAATAGGTAATGGGCAATTGCCAGAAAACACTAGCTCGTTTATGTTACTATTTGCGCTGCTGTTTTCTGTCGTCGCTGGAGTCAAGGTCATGGCTGTCCAGCGCGGCCTGCCGTATGCCAGATGGATCCCATCCGGTGTCGCTTTCGCGATTGGCTTCTTGAATACGCCATCTTTTTCACTGGCACGTCTCATCGGCGGACTGGTAGAGTACTGGTATCACCGGAGGGTCGCGAGGACAGGCGGAGCAGATATCCGTCTAATTGTGATTGCCAGCGGATTCGTCCTAGGAGAGGGGGTTATTAGTATCGTCTCACTCGTCCTTCGAACCTTCGGGGTTGGCGTCGCTAGTTGTTGGGGGTGTGGCGGGCAGATATGTGCTGGATGCCCAGCATAAAGATCTGTTATGGGCGTGTGTATAATTACATGCCAATGACCACGAATGGGAAAAGCCTAAGTTTGCATCAAACGTGGTGCTGAACGTCACCGGAGTTCATATTGGTCGTATTGCAGCCTGTACGTCGGGCCCTGGACCGCACAAAACATGTCTCGGATAGCTCTTGAGAGCATCCCCGCAATCACTTTCTACAAAGACTCCCTCACGACAGCCAGGAGGACCACCCCAATTGCTCAGTTGGTATGCCTTGGGAAACCTTGCGCCACGTACCAGCCTGAGGTTGTCCGTTGTAAGAATATAGGTGGCTCAGGCATCAATGTCGACTGGAAGGCAAGTACAGCACCAAGCAGCTCTCGCAGTTGACCTGAGGTACCAGGACCATGATAGTGTGAAGCAGACCTGCCTTCGTCTCTCCGGTTTGGCAAGGTAGAAGTGTCGTGTGAGGGCTGGAACGGTCCTGGAGATCCATTCGTGATGAAAGGTGAGCTCCCGTCTGGAAGTCCGTCCTGCAATGCTCACCTCCCGCCGGCACCGTATAACAGGGTCCTGTTCTCTCGAGTACCATCTCGTACAGCTTCCACAATCGCTCAGGGATGATACTCATACTCTGAACTGGCCAACTTTCCGCCCCGTATCGAACTTTTTCAGCAGTACGTTTCTCAGTCGTATCGCCATCCGTCCGAGCGTCCGCTGACCGACCACGTCCTACCGAAGATTTGGACATGTCCGGGATCCTGTTCATGGTCGTCTGGTTCGCCGTCCTCGCCATCATCTTTTACAACGTCATCAGCTCGTGCTTGCGTCGGACCTACCGCCCTACGGGAAACACCCACCGTGTGCCTCCCCCGACCTACCCTCCCGACGACGGACGGCAAAGACCCGGACCCGGGAACGGGCACGGATTTGGCTACTTTCCTGGCGATTTCCAGGCCCCACCTCCGCCGTATACAAAAGACCCACCACCCTCCAGCGAGGGGTGGCGTCCGGGATTCTGGACCGGTGCCGCACTCGGCGCGTTCGGCGGGAGTCTGCTCAATCGGAGCCAGTCGGCACCACGTCCATATGACTGGGAACGATCGGATGCCCGTTTCAGGACCGCGCGGCATCGGGCGAGCTTTTATGGTGACGGAGACAGAAGGGAAGGGCCTTCTAATTTGGGTCCCCTCAGGACGGGCACTGGGTACGGCGGATCTAGCTCGCGGTGAGGAGAGGCGGGTGGATGACAAAAACTCCGTATGTGCTGCCAGATCTTGTCATGAATTCACAATGTGGATCGTGTTGGTGTAGTATACCTGTACATACATTGCCAGGACTGTTTTGGCCTCACTCAGCGCTCAGTAATGGGTCGAGTCGTTACAGAATCCGACGAGATAGGCTGACTTCTGGTCGATTGCACACTACAATTGGAGTAATATAATCTACAATGATGCGAATAGCATATAGTGGGTATGGCAGCGCTCGGCCTCTTCTCTATCACAACACATCAGGGTCATACTACGTGCCGGGAAGTACCAGCCTCCGTTCTTTCGGTAGAGACGCTCGTGTCATTGATTATGGCACCATACGAGGATATCGATGAACCATCCCGGACGTCTCCGGCCACTCTGGAGTGCTTCCTGTTCTCCACGCCGTTGTAGAAGATCGTACCCTGCCTTGACTTTCCCTTATCGTTCTCAAGGACAGACAAACTAACATCTGGCCTGACAAATAGAGTGAGAACGATGGCCGGTACAACAAGAATGGCGGCCGCCGCAAAGATCGCTTTTGGGTAAGAAGCGACTGTTTCACTGTATATCGTTGCAAAGATAATGGGCTGAGTGGAGTAGATCAGAGATCAGGCCCTCAAAAAAGTTGATAGACATACCGCAAGCATGCTTGAGCTGACTAGTTGAAGGATAGACATTGCAGCGAACAAATTGCCGGACTCGGGAGCGGCGTCGTCTTCCGGAGAAACCCCATGTCTGTCACCGTGCAGTCGTGCTATTTCCTCTTTCGCTGCCAACTTGCGACCTTGCAGGGTGCACAAAGCCAGGCTTTGCACAGCAGGCATCAGTCCGACGCTAGCACATCCCAATGAAGTCGCTCCGACAAACATGATCTGTGATCGCCACGTGGACGCGGGGTCATCAGAGGGCAGCGGAAAGAGGACAACGAGCGCAAAGGACCAAAAGTCGACCATCATCGAGCACCGTACGACAAGGAGGTCAAACCGTATTAAAGAAAAAAGGTGGCTTTTCGTGGGCTTGGGCTTCGCCGAGACTGCTGATGAGACTGCAGCCTGAACGGGTTTAAATGTGCCCAGAATAACTAGGATTCCCGTTAGTGCATGTTACTGACTGCGTTTATCAGTAACTCACACGGCAGGAGGGCTAGAAGAAAACAAGCACGGACACCGCCCATGAAAGAGACGTAGTAACTCAATTGTTCTGCGCCCCAGTCGTAGATATGTTCGGCGTAAATGTATTTGATCTGGAAAACGCCAGAAGAGAGCGTGTGAACGAAGAGAGAGAACGCAACAAATGTCAGGCTCCAGTCTTTTCGAGTAAGTGGCCCATCTGATATCCCAGCTGAGCGTGCTACCGGGACGTCTGTCGGTAGGAACTCAGCGAGAGGAGAGAAGAAGCTCTTGATAACGCGAAGAATCGTCCAAGTCTGGTTGCCTCCCACTACGACATGGATCAATTGAAATGACCTGAGACAAGAATAACAAGCGACTCACCACCCCCTCGCATCATATCATGCCCGTGTTTCCTATTCATCTCTCGGCGAGATGCGGGAAGGGACTCCGGGAATACAAAAAGCACGAGCAGAAGGTTTAAGAGAGTAGCAGTGATGGCGACCCAAAACACTGAATTGACACTTTGCAGCGGGTGATCAACTGTGTCTCACGTCAGCACTCGCATGTACGATCACGATGCCAGTAGGAAGACACGCCTTGTCCAACCTTCAAAAACGGTATGGGGTTCCTGATAAGCCAGGCACCTATTATTGGACCGAGTGCCAAACCAACGAATAGCATGCCACTGAAACGTGCAAAGATAGTCGCACGAGAACCAGGAGAGGTGCAATCGGTAATGTAGGAAGATTGGGCATTAGTAAGAGATGACCACCCTCCTGTTAGGCCCTCAATGGTCGGAGCCAAAATTAGAAGCTTGTGCGAGTGTGCAGCGAGTGGATTACCAGGAGTGGCAACGAGGATGAAAATCAAATCTCTGGGCAGCATCAATCAGATTTGCACAGTCCCATCAAGATCTCTCTGGGAAGGATGCACGCGTACCTGAGGAACAAACTAAACGTGACTATTGCAAGGACACGGACACGACCATGGCGTTCTGAAAACTGACCCCACCAGCCTGTGGTGAGCGCTGAAAGTACACCCCCGATTGTCCCCATGATAGTCTGGAGTTTCACGACGCGAGCCTGTACCGCAGGATCCGAAACACATTTTTTTCCAGGAATAACGCGAGGATCATCGCCTTCGCTGACGCCATCGCCTTCGGATTCTTCCGGGGAAAGAAAGGTCAAAGGAACGAAGCTTGGACTGGTGTCGACTGGAAGGTAAAGAGAAGGGTAGGAATCTCGTACGAGGGGGACAGGGTGACGGTTGTAGTTTTCGTAAAGCTGTCTGCATGAGATTTCAGTGATCACCTCTAGACTGGATGCAAGCGTCATTCCACGCTAGAACGATGCAAAATGAAGCTGAGTTGTGGCATTTTTGCGTGGGGTATTCGACTTACGGTAATAGAGAGTATCAGTACAAATGGAACTAGCCTGAACGCAGGTCAATTCTGGAACGGGTTTGCGAAAGAAGGGAATACCATAATGGGCGGGCACGGTAGAATGGCTTCTTGGGTTTGGGGACACCAACGAGCGGGTCCCGTTCGGATGGCAATACGGCTTCGGAAGTGACAGGGAGACGCTCTATGTTACTTGGATGAGCTGACAGGGGAGTGAAAGCAGTATTCTCTGTGGATATGATGGGATCCGTGATGATTCTGTCTAGTTGCGGCATCCTGACAGTCGACGGTTGAATCGTTCACGACAATTCTTGACACAAACGCGGCGTATCTTAAGGAGACTTGTCGGACGATTCGCGAGTTATAAAGTGAAAACACGCGAAATGCACGTCCCGCTAACTCTTTAATGGAAGCTCCAAAAGTTACGTACCTTGAACCCTGCTGTT
>JBBPMU010000074.1:24552-73448 GCA_038090475.1 Wakefieldia striispora | reverse complement strand
TCTAGGACAAGGTACGCACCTCATGTCAAGGCTGTCCAAAGGACTAGATCCTATTGGCTGCCACATTTATGCTTCTTATTTTCATTTCCGGCACGATCTAAAGATCTGCCACACCTCATGTATCATTCTTCTTTTCATTTCCACTTATGCTTCTCTTCCATTCTGCCACACGCCTCATGCTTGATGCATGTCAATAACGGCTGTGGTATTCTTTCACATTCCATGTCGTTCTAGCCTATGGCAGAACATTCTCTTATCTCCACATAAATACGTACATACAGCTAGCCTGTAGTATATAAACCCTAATACATTCACCCAGAGAACTCCAGTAAAGTTCTCTTGGCTCTTCGTCTTAAAAAGCCTGAGTGGAACATTCCCTTCACCTTACCTCTTTCACTTTAACAAGCTCAGCTTTAAGGCTTGTTTCAGTAAATGGATAAATTATAAGTCCAAGTGTGTGCACCAAGTCCAATGTAAGTCTGCTGTTGGTCTGCTTTAGTCCAAAGTGGACTTGCATGTTTGGGACTCAGACTTGCTCGAAGGGGTGCAGGTTAGCTTGGAGGGCTCAATTTTGACAATCCATGCAGATGCTATAGAGGGTCATCCTAGTAGTGTCTTGGAGTCCTGGGGGTATAAAGATGGTCTTGAATTCCTTCTTGACATCTGTGAGGATCTGAGTCCAGTTTAGGGTGGGGTCTTTGAGGATCTTGTCCAACCATCCTTCAGAGAAGGTGGCTCCTCATCTGACATTCATCCTATTTAGGAAGGTGATGACAGTACCTGGTGTTGTTGATCACAAAATAGGCCTTCATTGCTAATAACCATCTTAACATGTCCAAGTTGGTCTTGCCAGAGAAGGGTTCCAGGCAAGCTGCTTTGATTTCATCCTGGGTTGAAGACATTGATGGGCTGCTAGGGGTGGGAGCCTAGGGAATAGGTGAAGGTGTATGTGTGTTAGTGTTGGTGGAAATCACTACACTGAACTCAAGGATCTTAGTTTGAGTGCTTCCCATGTCTGTAATCCATAACTACACTATATAGGTGTAGAAATGGCCTGTTGGGGTAAGGCCAGAGGAAGCTAGGGCTGTAGAATACTGTAAGTCACTGTATATTGGATAGTAGAGATAATGTACCTGTAGAATACTGTAAGTCACTAAGGGAAGAGACTAGTACTCTAAGGTGCGATGTAAATAAGCTTAGGTAAGCAATAAGTGTAAGTAAATAATCTAAATAAATTCCAACAATAGGCCCTCAATTGAGCCCACAATCATAACATATCTCTCACTAGGACAGGAGGAGCAGGTCGATAAGATGATTACATAATGCTGTGCATTTCTTTTTTGAGCGACTGTAAAAGTAAGGAGGCAATCAAAATCTTCGTGGCTCAAGTGTGGGTGGATGACTGTATATAGTCCGACACACCAGGGACAAACAAGGGCCAGGTCTGAGTCGAAGACACTAGTATTTGCACCCATGTTACCTCGGCCAGTCATGGAAATGATGTGATTCTCCTCCAGATTTCATGCTTGGCTTTCTGGAGTTGAGCCTGGAGGGAGCTTGAGGTACCGACATCATTCAACTTTCCTGTCGACTTGAATGACACTGAAAATCTATAGGATTGACAAGGTCTTGTAAGCCTATATGCCTTCCCCGGTATGTTCCTTTCTTCTTTGGCTTACCATATATATAGGTAGCGTACGATACAGCGGAGACCATCTCTTTTTCTCCACTTCCTTCCTCTCTCCCGCAATATACGCTCACTCACGTTCTGATTCCGTGTGAGCGCTGTTAGTGTACCTCGTCACTCCGGACGAGGTTCCAGGTCTTTCATGATCAATGGTGACACGCTGCCTAGTTTGATGCTTGATGCGCCCAACATCACTTGCGTTCACTCTATCCCCGCCGGTGGGACTTTATCAATCATTTCTCCCACTTTTTCTTTGCGTTTCGAATCGACTACGTACGTTCCAATTGTCTCTGCGGCGCTAAGGAACCCCTTTCCTTATATGAAGTATCCAGTATTGTATATACAACCAAAGGTCCCTAAACGCTTCAAGTTTATTATACATTCGGAACCTCAATGCCTCGCCTCCCTCACACCACCAGGCGCAAAGTCTTCTATATAATCCGACTTGCGGAGCTTGTTCAGGACCAGATAGATCATTTACTACACCGCCATGCGCTCAAGCAGGCGCTAGCTTACTACCATATCTGGTGATAGTGAGTGATGTAAAATATGCATCCAGCTGACTGTCGGCGAACAGACACCGACTGGTCGCCTTCCACTGCTTCCTTCATATAATCATTCCCCGGCTCAACCCTTGACGAATCAGAACTAGAAGGGGCCATTAATTTACGGCGATAACATACTTCCTCGGTTCTTCACACCCTTATCAGAATGGCTGCGCACATGTATCTCTGAGTGTCCATTCCCCCCATCTATCCGACCTGACCAAGTCACCGCATCGTAGAATGAAGGTTCTCAGCAGTATCTCCAATGCTTGCTACGATGCGGGCATCTTCACTTGGGATATACTCCTGACGTTGGGGAATCTTGTTCGCTTTAGCCGTCCCATCGGAAAAGTGACGCCTTCGGGTCATCCTGGCTACGGAGGGCATTGGCCCGAGTACAAACCTCCGCAAGAAGGCGATAGTCGATCTTGTTGCCCATGCTTAAATGCAATGGCTAACCATGGTATGACCACATCACCCAATGGACGTGAGGCTATCAGACTCAAATATAATTAGGCATCATTTCGCGCAGCGGACGAGGCATCAAATTCAGCGATGTTCCGGAATGTATCCATTCAACCTACAACTTCAGCCCTTCGTTTTGTTATTATATTTCGCACTACGCCGCTCGCATGTTGAACAAAAGCTATAGCAAGGATACGTTTGATTTGGAGGAGATAAGCTTGCACAATGGAATCGAACACGACGCTTCGCTCACCCGTGGGTATCCCCTTCATCGCTCATCCGAAGTAATCGCTTGCTTACCCCTTCGTTTCATGTAGGACTTGATACCGCACTACAGCCCAACCAAGCGGTACCGCACCCACCCTACGTCGAGGAGTTCCTTACATTTGCTACCGGAAAGGACGGCGACGGACACCCACTGTTTACGAATAAAGATCTGTCTCGCATTTTAGGGAAACGTCGGGCAGAGAACAAGGTAGCGAACAAAGACTACAGTCTCGCATTCAAGCATAGGCTGTTTAGCTCTGCCAAGTACGTCGTCTTTCCTCGCTGAACCGAATGTCGGGACGTCACCACGAATTGACGTTCATTTCTTGAATTCGTGCAGTACGTCGACGATCCCAACCATTTTTGGACGTCGGGCAGATGACGTTCGTGTGATGTTTGAGGAGGAACGGCTTCCTGAGGGGTGGGAATCACGAGTTCGCAAGCCTTACGGGCTGACGATCATCAGGCTCAATTTGACTGTGTTTCTGGTGGAGCTTGGTGTCCGAGAATCTGACTGGGCCGCAGATGCGAAGCGGGTGAGTGAGCCCACAAATCAAGCTGTCGAAGCATCTTGAAGACCGAGAACAACACGAGATGGATGACTGCTCAATTTACTTAATGATGATCGATGATGATGCCGTATTTCATTCTGTATGGCTTGAGGTTCCTGCGCGCTTTGACAACGATCTATTCTTGTTCGATAGTCAGTCTGTAATTCCACACTCGGTTGCACAACTTTTTTTGAATTTACTTTTGATTGTATGTAACCAATTTTGCACACAGGCCAACCATGATATATGTATTGATAAGTCCGGTCTCTCGCTGTCCACTACCTCATGGCCACTTGCGCAAATGTATCGACACACCATTCCGCTTCTTCCCTGGATGTTGCGCACAGTGCCCTCGAACTTCAGGTAACCCGGATCACCTTGCGAACGTTCGTTAATCCTACGGTCTCTGAGAGTCTCAGGTGTGTTCGGACTCGCTTCTTGCTGGCAGGTTCAAGAGAACGGTGATGTAAATACCGACTTGGGGACAACTAGAAGGGCCAATGCTAGTTGCCAAAGACATTCAACAAATCAGTCGTGCCCATGTCAGGTCAAGGAAACAGATGCCCTTCTTAAGTTCGCTCAGGTGTAGGATTACCAACATCATGAGAGTGACAGTGAGAGGGAGCCGACCACAAGCTTGAAATTCTGGTGGTGGCTGTGCTCTCGTCCGCGTTACGAGATGCCGCACCGTTTACAATCCGCGACTTTAACCAAGGCAGCCATACTCGACTGGCGCTGGACAAATAGTGTCCCTTGGAGATTCTAGAACCACCAAATCGGTACGGTTGGTCCCTGAAGCTTGAAGCTTGCAACCTTTGGATTACTTGGTTGATCACTTTTTTGTAGGTGCTCGAGTTGAGCGCACTCACTGAAAGCGCTGACGCCGCAGGCCCGCAGCGTCGGCATGTCAGTGGCACCATATGAACACACAAACGAAACATACCCAAAATAGCTGCTAAATCCACTGTACCGAGCCAGGACATTGTCGGAACGACCCGTCCCTAGACTCAGAGTGGCAGTTGTTACTGAGTCACCCACTACGCTGACGACGGTATATAAACCTGGTCAGGAGAGTTGACGGTCATTCAGGTTGTTCAACCACCATTTGGCGAGCCGCCATGTCTCCTGAACAATCATTGATATCCCAAACCCGATCTTATCCCGTATGTGTTGCTAACTTGTCCTATTCCGATCTAGACTCTTCGGGTGACTGAACTTGGCCCAATATTCGACAGGATACACCAGTACCCAGGGAAGCGTTCGGGCTTGCGGGCGTACAACCAACACCATCTATTCCATCCTCTCCTCGCAGCCAATTGGACCACCTTTTTCCGCCGCCCGCACCGCATACTACCAGCCTAGGCGTACCTCAAAGGGAGGTTGAAGAAGAGCACGTCCTCTGCTCTTACGGCGGCATCTCTTTAAGCAGTGCCGTCATTCCTCCTCCGCCTACGACTTCGAACCCTAGTCCGAACGCCGTGCAGCTAAAGTTCCATCAGCATCATCTCCGCCTCAGATTGCGGCGGCTACCAATGCCGAAACGCCGAATGAGCTGTGCCTTCATTCGGGATCCGTTACCTCTCACCAGGGGGTTAGATCCCGATGACCGCCCACCAGGTCGCCCCGGGTTCGTCCCAGCCGTAAGTCGTTTTAGTCAAGTCACCGCTTTCTCTCACTTACGACGTAACTGAATGTCCTCATATCGGTGCTGGCATCAGCACCAGCATCAGCCACTGGTCTCTCCTCTTCACATTTCCCCTCCAGGCTCCCGGGTGCCAAAGGAAAACAACAACAATGGCTCGAGCGTCGAGAGGCTAGTCAACGAGCTTTTGCCCAATTCGCCCTCCATCCGATTATTCCCGCCGGGCTCACCTACTAGTCAGGTGGTCAAGTTGCCACAAGAGCCCCATGAACAGAAGAATGGTGCTCAAAAGCTACCACCGTCACTACCGGCGCCTACCAGTGCTCCCCAGCAGAATAAGCCCAAACTAGCACCTTGGCGAACTAGACTTCCCCCTCGACCCCCAATTCCGAAGTGGGATATATGATCGATGTGCATGTTGAATGAGTGCAAATAGTGCCTGGTAGTGTATCTGTATTTCGCTATCGGCATTCTACGTCACCTTTTCATATGCAAGGGTCTTTATGATACCGAGTAAATACACGTAGTCTACACCGTATGATACGATTATTTCAGTGACAGCACACGAAGAGAAGCAGCCCGCCTGCTCCCCATCCGACCCGAATATTTCCAGTTGTAGAGCTGATATTCAGCTACTTAGGCGGCTCATACGTGTCAATCGCCCAACCCGGCCAGACTTGACTAGCCGCCGTCAGGAGGTCATTCTTTCTTGGGTACAGTGGAACAGTACTCAGGTCGATTAAGAGGTTGATGACGGGAAGAGTCGTAGGCGAGCCTGACGCACAGCTCTGTTTGAATGCTTCTGATCGCCGTTCGATCATCAAGTGCGTCGCGATGGTCGGTGTGATTGCCAGGTGCTCCAAGCAGGCCATCTGTACCATGAGTGAATCCAGTGCGTGTTCCTCGTCTTTGCCCGGTCCAGACCCCCCGGGACCAATCCGCAGACTGACAAGACATTTGGAGACGCCTCGCAGGGCAGAGCGTAACCCAGCATTGGTCCACAACAAAGCTCGAATTTCGAGGCGCTCGAGTGAGGACGAGGACGCGCTTAGCACGTAGTTGAGGTATTCATCCCTGACTGTAGACAACAAGGTAGCATCGGTAAGCGCGTACCGAGGTGGAGTCGCCGGTACGGGCTCGTCCCCCTTAGGTTGTAATATCACCATCTTTAGACGTTTCAAGGAGGACCACGAAACGAGGTAAGCCTGGTGCACGGTATTGAATTCACCCGTCACATCGACTTCCTCTATCCTGTCTAACCCCCGCAGTGCATCTAGGAAGTCGTCTGGGAGGCCAATGTTCCAACGCGAGGAGAGGGATAAAGACCGCAGGTTCCTCGCGAGACGCAGAATGGACAAGAAGCTCGCAAGGAACTGCTCAATCCGGAGTACCACTGCACGGGGCACCCTTGGCCTCAGCTGGAATGGCGAAGGGGTCAAGCTGTCTCGAAAAGTCTTCCAGAGCGCGTGTTCAAGAAAGTAGTCTGGTGACAAGTATGTGATAGAAACTGCAAGACTCGGACACGAAGCGAGTGCATTCGCGAAACTGGAGATCTCGGGAGGGTATCCGTTCTGCCGTGCTCGTGCTCCTGGGTAGTGGAAGTCGCTCAGCAATAGGTCCAGGTCAAGTGCACATGTCCATTGTTTGCAGACCAGCGCGCAGGAGAGGAGATCTCTTCGCCACCGACCGTATACATCCGATGATTCCGAGAAGTTCCGGAAGATCATGAGTAAGACTTCGGTCGGCAACAGAATGGTTCCATACTCAGAAGATAGAATAGCGGGCCGAATATGCACGACACGTCCGACTGTGGAGGAATCGTCGAGGGGAAGGCCACTACCGCTCTGGCCTGGTGTGTACAGGAGTGGTGAGCATGTAAATGAGGCAGATACACTCTGCGTGTCCGCTGTCAGCGGTTGGTTGACCTCTAGCAATGTTTGGTGAGGCTTGTCCCGAGAGTTCTTGAATGTCAGTGCTCCTCTCGGCGAGGGACTGCCTATTTTCCGACTATTCAGCTTCACGTCCCAGACCTCTGGCACAAACACAATTGATTCGATCTCGAAGTTGATATTGAGGACGGGCAGCGATGACGGGTTTGGTCGAATACACTCGGTTTCAAGTGGCACCGAGGAAACGCGACTGATGTCGATAATAGATGGAGGGATAGATGTAATCACTTGACATGGGGTAAATTTCTGAGACCAGTGACTCAGCCTTACATGTGCTCCGGTTACAGAAAATAATACACATACCCATTCACCCACTATCGTTTCAGTCGATACATTTCTGTTGTGAGTGACGTTGATACGAACACTGGAGAAGAGACGTTGAGCACCATGATCGAAGGACACGGTGAGAATGGTCCCTGTCAAGTTGGATGGCCGATGGGGACCCTTGGCTTCCCAACTGTACTCGTTTACTATGTACCTGGGACGTACAATGATCATGGTGAGGGAAGGCGCCAAGTTCGAGTTAGAAGGTACAGACAGAACATATCGAGCGATCCCCGGCGCGTAGCACCACTACCATAAACTCACCATTGATAGACAAGTATACTACGCCGTAGTCAATTAGAAGTAACGCGTCTACTTTACCGCAACCCATGTAACCCGAGATTCAGAGATATTCAGACATCATCTGGAATTGATATCTGTATGGACTCTCCAGCCGCGCGGCCCCACACATACATTATTCGGATCTCCCAACCCAACCAGACTCGTCTAGCCGCTACAAACAGGCCATCATCTTTTCGTGACCGATGCAGGTTATACTCGCCCAAATTGATTATGAGCTTGGTCACTGGGAGGCCCACAGGCGAGCACAGCCCATGGCTTTTCTCGAATGCCTCTGCCCGTCGCTCGATCATCAAGTGGGTCGCGAAAGTTGGGGTGATCCGCAGGTCTCTCAGGCGGACCATATGGACGATGAGCGAGTCCAGTACGCATTCCTCGTCCTTGTTGACCAGGAAATTGGATACCTCTGCTAAAGTAAGTTCCAGCTCAACAAGAGACTGCGAGACACACTGCAAGGTAGCGTGTAACCCAGCATGCGTCAAACCGATCGGGTTGTGTATCGTAAGGCGCTCGAGTGAAGATGAAGACGAGCTCAGGGTGTAGTTCAGGTATTCGTCCCTGACCATAAACGACAGGTTGGCTTCTGTGAGCGCATATCGAGGCGGCATTGTCGGCACAGGCTCGAGCTCCCCATCTGGTGCCGATATCGCAATCTTGAGACGTTTCAACGAGGGCCATGTGGCGAGATAAGCCTGGTGCACGGTGTTAAATCCACCCTCCGCCTCGACTTCCTCTATCTTGTTTAGCCCCCGCAAGGTCCCTAGATAACGATCTGGTAGACCTCTATTCCAACAATAGGAGAGCGATAAAGATCGGAGGTTCCCAGAAAGCTGCAGAATGGACAAGAAGCATTCAACGAATTGCTCGAGGCGTGCTATGGCTGTGCCCTGCAACCACCGTCCCGGTATGAATTGGGATGGATCCAAATAAGGTGAAATACGCCAATTGTCGTGCTTGGCAAAATAGTCTGGGGACAGGTGCGTGATGGAAAGTGCAAGATTCGGGTTTTCAGTGAGTGCGTTGGCCAACCTGTAGATATCGGGAGGGTATCCGTTCTGCCGGGTCCGTGCGCCTGGGTAGTGGAAGTCGCTCAACAACAAGTCAAGCGCACACGACCACTGTTTGCAGACGAGACCACAGGAGAGGAGATCTCTTCGCCACCGACTGTATACATTCGATGAGTCCGAGAAGTTCCGGAAGATCATGAGTAAGATTTCTGTCGGGAGCGTGGTGGATTTGTGATCATGGGGTAAGACGACGGGGTAAATATGTACAACGCGTCCGACAACGGAAAAATTATCAAGAGGACGGCGATCCAGTCTGTCACGTTGACCCAGGGTGTACAAGAGCGGTGAGGCCGCAAACGAAACAGACATGCTGTGCGTGTCTGCTGTCAAAGATCGGGTGATGTCTAGCAATTTTTGGTGAGGTTGATCTCGAGAATCTTTGAACGTCAGTACTCCCGTGGGTACAGGAGTACAGCTTTTCCAGCTATCCGACATTCCGCCGTCTGCTGCAGACACGTTCAATTCAGTCTCGAAAGTTATTTCGAGGATAGGCAGGGAGGTTGGGGCTGCCACGGGGAACGAGTCGTTTTCGGGTGGCACAGAAGAAACATGATTGACAACGATTGGTAGCCCAGGGGTAAATTTCTGGGACCCATGTCACTGACATACGCATACAGTCGCGGAAACACGTACCCATTCGTCCACTGTCGCTTCAGCCAAGATATAGTTTCTATAACCGAGGTTGATACGAACGCCAGAGAAGAGACGTTGAGCACCGCGGTCGAAGAACACAGTGAGAATGGTCTCCTTCAGCTGTAATGGCGATGAAGGCTGGGGACCCTTAGCCTCCCAACTGTACTCGTCTACGAGGTATTCAGAGTGTGCGATCATGATGGTTTGACCGTAGCACCTAGTGAAGCGACCGTCGACCGTCGGTCCGAGGCCCAGCCAGCGCCCGCGTACGGCAATCACATAGGAATGACAGTCCTCCTGTCAGTCGCCGTAAGGTGGCCCGTTTGACGGAAGCGGAGCTTTACCCCATAAGGTGAGATAGCACGGCCACCCAAGGTGACCGAGACAAATGCCTAAATTGGAACGCTTTCAAATTCGAGATAGTCCATGATCTAGTGAAATTCCGGCGTATGAAAGGGAACGAGCCATGCTTCACACTATCTGATCATTATCAACGTCGTTATATGGATGTGAAGTGTTTGAATCTGTTCGGGAAGTCCGCCATGACTGCAGTGCAGATGAGGTCAACGGTGTGAGGTCGAGGTGAGGCAATACGGTATGGAACTCCTGAGGTCCGCGCGTTGTCTGCGGATATGTGGTTCCATGTCTGCTTGATTCCACGTATATATTGGTCGTTTCTGGCGTTGAGCTGGTCTATTAAATATCTGTCACCCAACGTACTTCGTCGTACCGTGAGAACTGCGGGCCTTAGTGAACGTGACTGGCGAACCTCACCCGGTGGCTGAATTTGGTATCTGACTCACTGACTCACTGAGGTTCACCTCACCTCAGCCTCAGCGAGGCGACCTCACTTTGGCGGCAACACTAGTGTGTACACCAGTATGCAGCAAAATAAGCCAAGACCAGAATTCAAAGGTTGAACTTTCTAAACGTTGAACGCGGAGCTCGAAAAAACGTTGCGTATCAGTCTCTCAACATGTCCTCGAAGTTTCGCGAATTTCAGGTGTAGTTCTATCCAAAAACCCTTGGATCAAGCGAATGAATAAGGAAAGGACGCCGCCAAACGAAGAGGAATGCGTTTGGCGACGGTTTACATTTTCGAGAGCGATTGGACAGCAAAGTCCATTAAAAGCAAATTAACTACGTGGGTCAGTGATAGTGGGTCAAAAAATTCGGAACCTCATCGCGCCGAATCTTTCAGGGCATCAGCATCCACTTGGCAAGAAGTTTAGGGAAGTTGGGGGTTCCGAGGCCCGTGACAGGGTCCCAGCCTCGGCTCGTGTTGAAGCCAAGTGTGCCACAACCGGGGTTGGTGCCATTAGTGATGTCGTTGAAAGCGTCAGTGAAGTTGGTCGCATAGATCTGCGGTTACATGAATCGAGCTGGTCACTAAGGGGAAAAAGAAGCACGCACAAGAGGGTTGATGAATCCGATAGGTCCCTTCCCCAGCGCGATTCGTGCATCGTTCACCATCGTGAGTATGGCTCCCACAACAGGCGCCGAGGCAGATGTACCGTATACAAGGGTAAAGTTGCCGTCAATCTGACAACGCACCAGTTACCAACACCGAGGCATGACCTGATGAAACAACTTCGCTTACCGAAACTACATAGTTGGCGCCGTTGGCAGAAATGTCGGGGAATGCGCGGGACTAAGGGTAAACCGTGAGTGAGCCGTAATTAATCCGAGCAACACATGCGGCATACCTTCCCGGTCGAATTCCAGATGCTACCAGGGTATGACGGAGGGGTACTCTTCAAGTACGAGGTGACAGCGTCTTTTTGGTATTCGGGTAATGCAAAGTAGTTGCTGAATCCACCACCGGAGTAGATGACTTGTTCACATGCGGACTCCGGATCAAAGACGGTCTTTCCGGGGCTGACTTGAGTTGCACCAACGGAAGTGACGTAGGGGCAAGTGGAAGGGAAAGTCGGGTTGAAAATATTGCCACCGGCGGATTGGGAGCCTGCCCAGAATATCTCAGTAAGAACGCTTCACTACGAGGAAGAGACGATACCATCTGAGTTCAGACATGTATCCCCGTTGCCAGCGACACCGTTGTCGCCAGAACTGTACAGGAAAGTAACACCCATGAGACCGAGTTTAGCATACTCAGCACATTGGCGCGACGCATAGGAGAATGTCAGGTCGGCCTCGTTGTAACCGTAGGAGGTGGAGATTACGTTAGCAGGCTTGACAGTACCGCAGTCTTCAGAACCAGTATATCCACCGGGTTGATTATCGGGGTAAGCACCATCCTGGCTCGGATCGTCGCCACCCTCGAAGGTGCAATAGGAACCATCAAGAGCATCAAGGAAATTGTTGAAGGATGCACCTAGAAAAGCCGATTTTTCAGTGAGAAAATGAGATGTGTGGTGCAGGATCAAGTTCAGACCTTCCACCAGGTCACCGACTTGATACAAAGTAATGTTTTGTGCCTTGGTGACGAGATTCATGGCATACTCGAGATCGAGGTTAGACTCTCCGTTAATATCAAATGATTCCTGCGTGCTCAATGCACCTGGTACAGTGTGAGTAACCTTGTACCGAAGCCAACCTGTAGAATCAAAGTACAGACCTCCATCAATAGAAATTAAATTAGGGCTGACGCCGTTAAGATCTGGACAGAACTTGTTGGCGAACAAATTGAGGTCGTCCTGGCGGTATGATTGAGGGCTATATTCAACTACACGCAACTTAAAAGGGAGTTTGTTCGTATATATACCGAACTCACCGATACCATAGCTGTTCTTCTCGGGAACCTGCGGCTGATACACGAGACCATACAAAACACGGAGACACGCAGGAGTGATCTGCTTATCACAGTTCTCGAGCTGGTTCAAGATCTCACTCAACGAGCCCCCGGCAGTTTTCGGACCGTTACCGCTGCTAGGCTGACCGACGCTTCTCAGTGGCTGGCCGTCGCCACCAGAGCGTTTGGACAATTTAGCATCGAAGTGTACTGTAGGCGTGACAAAGTCGACATGGGGGGCCAAGTGCTCGGGAAGATGATAACTTTCACACGCTAGTAAAACAACAATGTTCGCGTCCGATGCGTCGGTCAGATGCGCTTCGGAATTCATATGTATATGTACGACTCACCGATGTGCTCGGCACCTGTGTCATGCCCGTACACATTGTAGTTCGTGTGCAAAAGATCCTCCGCTTCCTGGACGGTCGCCTTGAACTCGAGCCATCCGCCAGACGCGGAGAGTTTGATGCGATGAGCTTCGATACCACTCTCAAGTAGCCAGTCCCAGACAGCATCGACGGACGCGCGGCTCGGGGCGAACGTCGAGGCGACCTTGGCAGCGGACCAGTGTTTGCCGTAGTTGGGGGAGTCGGGATGGGAGACATCATAGAGGAATTCCTCGAGGTTCTCGAGGTTGGACTGTGCGAGCGCGAATCGGAGCGGGATGGTGGCCAATGCGTGATGTCTGCGGGATACGCCCCATCCTGAGGGAATGTGTGAACGGCGCTCGTGCAGAGTCGAACGGGAGAGGACAGGATCCGAATAGGCAGCAAGGCCGAGAGATAAACAAACGAATGGAAGGAGAAAGGAGCGCATTACCGATGGCCAGAGGAAACAGGAAACGAAGAATGTTCAAAGGAGTGGAAGGCCTTTAAATCACGGTGATGGAGCGCGCATTGAAAGGCGTTAAGTAATAAAATCGAGGGAACCATGATGAACAAGGGGAACGGGCCAGCGATACGTAAATCGAATATCGACCTTATGTGACCGTCATCAGGGCAATTTAATCGCCCAGGGCCGTAGCCCGAGCAACCAGCAGATCATTTCGTGTTCATCTGGGTGCTACTCCACCATTGGTAAGTATTAAAGAGAGATACATGGGGACTCACACCTCCGCCGATTGTCATGGTGTGCTATCGATCACGCGAGCTTTGAACCAACAAATAAACAAGGTTCTTAGCAAACTCAGCGATAACGACATAACTTTATCTACACATAGCCGGTGTCATAAAATGTCATCCGAGATCATAGCATGCAAGTTCCGATCCTCACCGAAACCTGTCAATCCTGCCTCGCTTCGATGTGCGCAATAGCTTCTGAGAGCGTATCATAGAATGCATCAGGGCCCAGCAATTTCACAAGACCCGCCTTTTCGAATACCACTCGAATGCTAGATCGAAGGTGGGTGATATACAGGTGGACTCCTCGGCTCTAGGGTTCGAGTAAGCAATATTACTGTGTTCAGAACTCGCACATATAGGTAGTCCTCACCTTGTACGAAGCCAACAACTCGTGGAATATTTGTACGGCCCTTGAAATTTTGATCCATTAGGAGTGGAGCAGCGAATAGCAAAATTGGTACACATACGATGCGTCACACGTGTCAACATCCGCCATGTGGAAGACTAACACGGCAGGAGGTAGTCTGCTCGGCTCCTCAGACGGGTGCGCGTGATGAGCACCATATAACTCAAATCTTCGCAACCGTCCTGTCAGTTGTATTAGAGTTACCGCAATACAACCATATGACAACACGCACCCTTCAATAGGGAGCTATTGGCTGAAGTAATGTAAGTGAAAAAATTGCGGTCAAGATGGTTCCGCGCACCGAAATCGAGGCTCTCCCGAATGCGCACAATCAGCGTCCCGGGAATGTCCTCAGCGTTGGGAACATCAGTCACTGGTCGCCATTGATCTGTACCTGGAACACGGCCCTATGCCAAGGTCGCCCGTCAGTAGGTTCAGACCGGAGTAACTTTGGCAAGGCTCACTAGCACCGTCATCCGCGTCTTTGACGCCCGCCGCACAACAAGTAAAAGCGATATAATCAGACTGACGACAATACCAATCTCGACATTCCAGACGACAGAGAGTGTGAACGTGATGAACATCATTGCCAAATCCATCCATGCTCCTATTCTAATGTCAGACAGAGGTAAGTTAGACACGACATTCGAATAGAAAAGAACACACTTGTAATAGTATACCAGGTCATGCGGAATCTCAGAGAAGAGGGTCAGAGCAAATAAACATATACTACAGAGGCCGGGTCAGGTTGGACTGTGTATTGAGATGTGGGAAAGACAAACATGGAAGCCAAGACGCATTTCGGCAAGAAGTAAAGCGCCGGAAGGAGGAAGAACGTCGCGAGAAGGACAAGTCCTGCTGTGATCAGCGAAGCCAGCTGCGTTCTGGCACCGATTTCGCCATTAATGCGAGATCTGGGACTATATGGTCTTCATTATTTCAATGAATGTTGACTGCACAAACCTCACGATGGAGCCAAACGCGGGAAGGGTACCCGGAACAAACGATCCCGCAAGGTTGGCTGCACCCAATGCAACTAATTCGCGGTTCGGACTGATTGAATGGCCGAAACGGTCCCCGTTCTGTTTTGCACTGACAATGCTATCCAGGAACCCAATAACCGCGACTAGACTGTCAGGACCAGCGATTAGCTCCCAGCTCTAGCAGAAGCAATCGGCTCACATTGCGGTAGACGTTGTGCCTCGTAGGAATGGATATATCCCTGAGCCCAGAGGAAACTTGAAGAAATGTTTACCGAGCGAAATAGGAACCGAGCCAAGGATTGCGACACCTTGTTGGTCCCAATGCAACTCGTCGGATATCCCTAAATATACGCTTACATTATAGCACAAAAGCCATGGACACGGCTTACAGGTGGAGACAACAACAACCAGAAGAACTTCGGGAAGCCGATAGATCCACCAAGTCTTCTTGAAGAACTCCTTGAAAAATCGAAGGAAGATCAGGACCAACAATGCGCCAAAACTGATCATAGTTGTTAATCTATGGGAATGCGTCCAAACATATTCAGCGAGGAAGACGATCTTGTCTAGGGTGGTTTCCGGACGGATTTGGTCTTCCAACGCAACCAGACCAAACATTGGGACGAGTTGCTCACTAAAAACGGCATCAATGTGCATGCAGTGACGGAAATTAACCGTACACACACGGCTATGACGACCGCAACGGCACTCACGAAACCGCGGAGAAGGGCACGACTGAGGATGACATCCAAAAAGCCAAGGCGAAGGAAGCCTAGCAGGAATGCGAACAGCCCAGCCTGTCATTTGGTTTATGTCGCGTTCCGATGAGATGGGATGCAGAATCACACCTGAACACCGATTGCAGTCGCAACACCAACACCGATTTTGTCCGGAGAGGCGTTGGGGTACATGTGTCGATACTCGGTGACGGCTTGACCAACAAGTAACGATAAGGCAGCTTCTGGTGCGACATTGAGTTGTCTCGAGGTTCCGAGCAGACTATATACTATGGGAGGTATAGAAGCCGCGAACTGCAGAGCAAAAAACAACCGCTCGGTATTAATTTTCGGGTGAACGCATCAATGCTTACAAGACCAGAGGTTGGACCAATTTTGGCAAGGGAGGTACCGTAACTAACCGACTGTGGTATAAGCATAGCGGCGAGTGTCACGCCAGCGAGGACATCGCCACCGAGACTGGACCGAAATGAAATGAGAGGCAGGAAAGGGAAGATCACGGGGACTTACAGGGATAATGAGTAGTCAGGAATCCATGCGGTTGAAGGGATGTAGTAACGTAGTCTCCTTCCGAACTTGCTGCCACGCACTTTCGTTCCCTTGGCCCCCTCAAGCGCTGGAAAAGGTTTTGGTTTTCGGGCAAAGGACAGAGTAACGAAGACTCACCGACGGTCGAGGCTGCATCTGCACCAGAAGGGGTATTTGCGCCGTACCGAGCTGGACCAGCTTCTACATCCTCTTGGTTGAGAAGAGGTGCCCTCTCTTGTGCACGCGCGAACGCGCGCAATGAAGCGATGGAGGTTGCAGTAGATATTGTATTGAATGGAGAGTCGTTTGGGTGCGAGCTAGGACCCATCTCCAGTTGGGCGATGGAGAAACGGGAGATCTTGGGGGAGGGTAGACTGCGCTGCCAACTTGCAAGTGGTACGATACAGAGGATCGGCAAGTGCAGGCTAGTGCCAGCAAGTCGCCGTTCGACTCATCGTAAAGTGCATGTCACGTGCAGCGGGCGTAACTCAGCCGCCAATGACGGAAGTGCAAAGCAAACAAGCGATATTGTGTGCGTGTTATAAGAGTTCTCGCTGTAGATAGCTCTTATCGATAAGCAGAGTCAGCATCTGATACCCGTCGTCAGCCTGAGAGCGCTCTTTGCGACGGCAACCAATTGGAAATCGAGATACGTGTAGTCTTCTCATGGGCCACCGCCTTGGAACCGTCGGGCGCTCTTTTTGCGATGCTGCAAATGGTAGTGTGAGCCACGATAACACGCCTCGAGGCTCGTCGCTCGTAAAATATTTCATATCAAGATAGGAGTCTACAGGACCAAGACTTTCAGCTGAAACCCAGTCTGGCGTTGATCCGGAATGACTCAGAATGGTGCATTGCACTCGAACTGCTGTCGCCACCGAGACCAAACAAGGACAACTACGCCGGAGCAAAGGTTAAGTACTAAGCGCTTAAGCACACGACTCTTTCCGTCCACCCTGTCATGTCCCAGTTCACTCTTGCCCTGCTGGCGGCGTCGTTGGCGTCCTCAGCGTTCGCCTCCCCTCTCTCCACTCCTCCCTACTCGTCACAGCGTCGTCCTTACCTAGGTGTCGCCCCTCTCATTGAGGTTGAACATGTTCATGGGACTATCAACAACTCGTACATTGTTGTGTTAAAGGATGATATACCTTCTTCCTTGATGCAGAACCACCTCAATTTCTTGCAAGCTGCCCACCATTCAGATTCTTTCCTTGGCGACGGTGTTGCTTCCGGTCTCCGCCACATCTATGACACCCACATCAAGGGTTACGCCGGAGAGTTCACCGACGGAGTTCTAGAGCAAATTCGTAGAATGCCCGAAGTCGATTTCATCGAGCGCGATCAGATTGTTCATACCACGGATGATATCAAGCCAGTAGACACGCAGAAGGGTGCACCTTGGGTATGTCCCTTCCTTTCGTTTATTCCCTCCTGTGTTCTCATACTTTTCTCCCACAGGGTCTCGCTCGTATCAGCCACAGGAACAAACTTACTTTTGGTACTTTCTCGAGCTACGTATACGATAAGAACGGCGGTGAAGGGGTTGACGTCTATATCATTGACACTGGTATCAACATCGTTCACAACGAATTTGAGGGTCGTGCCTCCTGGGGGAAAACCATCCCAACCAACGACGAAGACGTGGACGGCAACGGTCATGGTTCACATTGCGCTGGTACAATCGGGTCTCGCAAATATGGTGTCGCTAAGAAGGCAAACCTCATTGCTGTCAAGGTTCTCGGTTCTAACGGTAGTGGATCTATGTCCGATGTCATCGCCGGTGTCGCTTGGGCTTCGCAGTCATCTCAGCTTAAAGCTGCAGCTGCCCGCGCTGAGGTCGCTGCTACTGGTAAGACTTCCCACAAGGGGTCCGTTGCAAATATGAGTCTTGGCGGTTCCAAGTCGCCATCCTTGGACTTGGTCGTTGATCGAGCTGTCGACGCTGGACTTCACTTTGCTGTTGCTGCTGGTACGTGATTGCTATACAGCATTTTGTACAGCATTTTGAGGTATCTGTAACCTAGGTAACGATAACAAGGATGCTTGTAACTATTCCCCTGCCGCCTCCAAGAATGCAATCACTGTTGCAGCGTCAACGCTTGGTGACGAGCGTGCCTATTTCTCCAATTTTGGCACATGCGTCAATGTCTTCGCTCCTGGTCTCAACATTCTCTCTACCTACACTGGTTCTCCAAACGCAATTGCTACCCTCTCAGGCACTTCCATGGCATCGCCACATGTTGCTGGTCTCGTCGCGTACCTTCTCTCCATCTATCCTTCCGTGACGTTCAACCCTTCTCTCCCTCTCCAACTCGTTCCGGAATCATCGAAGGCAGAGGAAACTTACGCCTCTTTCTATGCCCTTGCTCGTGTATCACTGCCTTACTGGATGTCTCAATTCCTTCCTGCACCCGACTTCTTTGCCCCAGTTCCGCAAGGCCCTATCTCCATTACCCCTACCCAACTCAAGAATGCTCTCTTGGCATTGTCAACTGAGGGCTTGATTGCGGACGTAGGCAAAGGTTCACCCAACTTGCTTGTTTTCAACAATGCCACAATCTGAAGGACTACTACTAGTCGGTCATTTTTCATAGCGTCCAGGTCTTTGTGGATGTTGTCCATCTAATGTTGATGTACCATAGTCTGATTATTTTGCGTTTACTGGCATGATAAGGCCTGAAGGTATCGACGAATGACCGAGTATTGCTATGTAAGGCCCCATGAAATATTGTTCAAAAGAGTGCGTATTATTACTATCCGAGATATTGTGTAGAGTCCACCATATGGGCACAACTTTGCGTCACCTTGCTCAGCAAGGATTTAAATCTAACCTGCAGACTTGTTCATCACACGCAGTGCGACACAATGTAGGCTTCCTGCCTCAGCGCAGCTACCGCTTCTGCATCCGAGTCCCGATCTGCCTGCCAGGCCCGTACCTCAATCGCCCTTGCGATCTCGAGTAGTGTTGCTGCGCACCCCTTGTGTGCTGGCGGGAACGCGGCGAGCAGACTGCGATGAAGCAGGAGCGTGTCGAGATACGCGCCGTTGGTCGTCTGGAATGCGTCTGCTGCGGGGTAAGGGTACGGGGAGGGGGAGAGCGCGGGGGAGTCGGGGGCGAGCGAAGCGAGGATGGATTGGAGGAAGTGGCATGCCGGGAGCGGGGAATGCTCCGGGGAAGGGTGAGCGATGGATGAGGTGGGCAGGGTGTCGGTGTGGAGATGGTCGGAGGAGCTGGACTTTGAGCTTGATGACTCCGACACGTCGGACTGTGGTGTAGGTTTGGGGGTGAGTGGGCGGATAAGGACGGGAGGGGCAGCGAGACTCACAAGGTATGCTGGGTCCTCCGTGCCTGCATCGTGCTCGTTTGCACTTTGCGATGCATATAGGACATAGTCCGCCGTTTCTGTCTCGGGAACCTTTCTCCAGGGAATGTCAACGATGGTGTCTGGGCGATGGGATCGGACACAACCGACCTTGAACTTGCCCTTTGTGAGGGACATGGCTTGCAACAGTTGACAGAGATCGATGTCGGATTGATAAGCCTATGGCCATCGTGAGGGTGGGGTCACGCACAGTGACGAAACGCACTCACTGGGATCCCGAATCTATGATCTTGGTCGTACTCCACAGCGACCACAGGTCCGACAGGAGATGTCATTTCGATATCCATTGCAGCCATAGTGTTGAGCTGTGAAGTTGAAGAGGGAGGATAAAAGGACAGATAATCGGTTTGACGGAACGTATGCTAAAGCACCCTTTCCAGTATATGTACCCGCACCCCCCGACTGACATGCGTCATTGGGCACGCTGCCTCGTGTTTACGGCACGGACCGAATACGAGTGGCTCTGCTATAATGCCCTCCGTTCTGTTGCGAACCAGAGACAACGTGTCTCTACCGGGTATCATATTCAAGCGAGAGCATGTTGTTTCTGGGTCCGTGGGCTGTGGGGACTGGATGAGTAGCGAATGTCGGCGCTCGCCAAGTTCTGGAGTCTGGACAATCCGGAATTTCGACGGTCTGGCTACACTGATATGTCTACGGGACACCCACACCCAATTCCTCCGAGTCCACCTCGCATCCATGATCCGTGTTCCGAGGAACGTGTGCGCAGCATGCCTGAGGAAGAGTCAATAAATTGTAATGGAGGATGATGCATAGTGTGAGAGTGAACAGCAACGACTCAGAGAGAAGATCTGATCCCCATCGACGACGACGAGGAACGTATCATGCGGAAGCATCCAAATGACCTCCCGTCAAACGTACAAAAGACCGATACAGTAATTTTCATCCCAGTCTGAGGAATTGCTCGGAGACTCACATTCAAATGACCTGGTTCCGAGGAACCAACGGCGCGCGGTACCTGTGCAAGTGACACGACTTGAAAAACGTTGCAGGAACCATGCAAAGATCAACGTGTCCCGTCGACGCGCTCACATGAAAATCTGCAACATGTGACACTCGTCCGTTCTCACACTAATAGCCCCGCAGTATTTTGAACAAGCGAATCCTCGGCTGAAAGACCGTTCCTTCGAGAAGTTCGCCGGATCATTCTTAGGATACGATTCTCTCCGAGGCTCGAGCCAGAGTAGGTCGAGTGAGACTAGCTTCTAAGAAATCAATCGAAGGCTCAAGCCGTTATCTGCGGCGCTGCGAATAAAAGGCTTGGCAAACACCACGATCAGAATCCGTCGTTGCACGCGACATCGGTGGCACCGTCACATCAGCCGATGGCGGCGCACTCGACGATGAGGTGAGCGGTCCATTCTTTTGGGTAACCCCCTGATTAGATTGGTCCAGACCCTGAGCCACAAGTATCAGAGTGACTTAAGCCAGCTTGAACTCCTTCTCACAGTCCACCGGGTTGCAGCCAGCGCGACACGCCAATAAACCTTTAGTCTCTGCCTCTGGTTAGTTTCTTCTCTTCGGCGGTACACGTCAAGCAACCGTCAGGGCGTCTTCTAATTTTGTCTCCCCGCAGGTTTCTGGCGACTGTTGTGGAGCTACTTCCAGGTGCAAGGTGTCTGTAATTATCAACATGTCTGAGAACCCAAAACGTGTAAGAACCCTAAAGAGAGTGTATTCGCGGTATAATCTGTCGAGTACGTCATATGAATATCTTAGGCTCGAGGTTGCTTATACTTACCTCTAGGGACACCGGCGGAAAATAACGGAGCTGACATGAACAATGGCAGAGACAAGCCTTTCGCGATGAACATGCAAGCTTCCACTTCTGGCGACGACACGCAAATCAACTCTGACCTGCTGAACGCTTGGACGACACGACTGCAGACTCTCACCGTTGTGGTGCGCAACGATGTCTATTTACCGTTTGTAGTTAACACGGTTTCATTTAGACTACGTTTTTGGCTTCCATGGACGGGCAGATGTTCTCTTTGTCTGCTCTCAACACGCAAATCGCGGTTCCCATTAGCACTAGGTCCCGTGAGATTGTGTATTCTTGTCTTGCAGCAGCCTTGATCTTCCACATTTGTGCATGTATGCATCCTTCGCGTCATCATTTCCACTGGGCTAAATCAATATACAGCTATGCTTGGCTATATCGCAACGTTTGCATTGGTCCGCTACAGAATCGTCGAATCCAGTGATGAAGATGAGAAAGACGTCCGAGCTCTCGCGTCCCCAGGTTTGATCTCAACTCCAGGCCAGCGTCTCCCCCGCAAGATTGTATTGGAAGCAATCCTCCCTGTCACCTCGATCTTGGACTGTCTCGACCGTGGAGATATACTGAAGTTCCTTTTCACTTCTCGATCCTCTCCACCGGACCCACTGTCTCTTTTGACACGTTGTTACTATACCACACTTGGTTTTACCGCGATTGGATTTGTTTCGGCGATCACTGGGATACTCGTGTATGTATGGGCTGGTTTGCCTGTGGTCGTTGGGATTTCCTCCACCGTTTGTCTTGGTGTCGCTATCAGTGCAGCCATGTGGGCAATCGCCATATAGGTTCATTTACCGTGTATTTATATATTACACAGTAGACAATCAAAGTCAAAACTTTTCATGTCGACATCAATATAGGTCGTCTTTGAGGTATACTTTGGGAGTTTATGCTGTCCTTGTTCCAAAACAGGGCGACGAAAATGTGTCTTTTTTTGGAAGGCGTTGTGTTTGCCCGACTTTCCTTTTCTTGCGTTCCCTTTGTAACTTGGCTCTCCTGTATATCCTCTGACTGATCTTTCCCCCTCCCGTTGAAAGGGACTTCCAAACGTGTATACTTGAACCAGGTACCGAAATATCGCCTAGGAAGCCACACGGCGAAGCAACCATCTCCGAGGACGCACGTTTTCGCAGAGACATAACGTATAAAGGCCTCACGCATCGCGATGTCCTCATCATCGTTGGAGTTATCCGTCTACTGCCAGCGCCCCGACTACACCAAATCTGTCACCGATACAATCTTCCTGAGCCTCATCTATACCAACTACTCGCCTCTTCGAGCTTTATCAGTACCACTCGATTTATCATGTTTTCCAAGCTCAGCACCGTCACTTTCTTCTTCGCTCTCTGGTTCGGGTTCAGTACGTGTCCTTAGTGATGTTACCACATTATAGCCTAATGTATACCATCTAGTGACGCTCCTAGTGTCTGCGAGCCCTGTCCCGATTGTCATTCCTCCCAAGGGTCTTTCACTCTCAGACGGCGTTGTCGCTGTAAGTCATCGTCATCACACTTCACAACTGCCCACTCATCCGCTCCCAGCGCGAGCCCGTCGCCTTAGAGGATTTCGCCAAGCGTGCTGACCTCACGGACGCTGAAGAGGTTGCTAAACGTGACCCCATTGCCGAGCCCAACCCCGAAGAGGACGTCGACGTCGAAGCACGCATTTGTCGCTCTTCCTGCCTCTGAGTCTGACACACAAGCCGATACCACCATCACTACGTTTGACGCGTCAGCACGGATTAATTCGAGTTGATGCTATCCTACCTCGACACTCTCATATCTCTACGGGTGTCTTAACGCACCATCCGCTCCTTAAACATGGTTATCCGACTTCGTTCTTCTTTGCAACATATTTTTTACTCGCGCTACGCGCCTTGGTATCCACTCCTGGACTTCATTTTTTTGGATGTAGCAGATAGTTGATTTATCTCCGTTTCTTCCTATTAGTCATTAACTGGTAGAACGTCTCTCTCTTCTCTCTTTCTTTGGTCTCACGTCCCTGGTCCTGTGTAGCCTTGCCCTTATCACTTAGCATCTCCGTGTATTCTACAGGTGCTGTTTCAATCTTAGACATGACAGCTTACTGCCAGTGTAATCTATCCTGAATTCTAGTCGAGCAATCGTCGACGAAGTCTAGAATTGATCTGGAAGGCGTCTTGGCCATTTTTTTTCCGCCTGATTGCCCGTCGCGTACGTAGAACGGGTTCAACACATTCGCCGATCCGCAAGGCTAGAGCGTATATATTGCTCAAACACGACTACATACACCAAAAGCCCCCACACGTAAACAGCACGCGCTGTGTCCGCGCAAGCACCCGTGACCTCGCATGTTCAACGAGCTTCGGTGCTGCTTAACGACGGGGGTTTCTGAAGCTCATAAATCATTAAACTGGTGGATGCGATCCACCGTACGTACATACACTTCTCGGGACACGTAAACCAACGATACCCGTCTTTAATTGGTAACATGAAGGAGCTGAGATAAAGCCGGTCAGCGAGCACGCCGTCCCGAGAGGCGGCGACTTGAAGCGGTTCGTCGATATACCCAAAAAAAGGGTGGATGAGATCGCCGTGTAAAAGCCGATCATATCTCATGTGAGGTAGGAGACTCAATCAGGATATGGGGTTGAGGATACCTCACATGTTGGGTCGCGATCAACCAGGAGAACAATAGATAATCGCGTCCATAGGACAATGGTTGCTGTGCCATGGGGCAAACGAGCGTGTGAGTAACGCCAGCTGGCTCTGCGTGGTAGAGGCGTTTCTTTTAACATCGCAGCGGTCGAGCTCGCTGAGAAAAGATGGTCGAGGCGTATTCCAAGGCCACTGCAGTTGAGAGGAACGGGTGGTACGTCAACGAGATGATAGACTTCAGAACCCCGTGCAAACGTGTCACGGATTTGAAACGTGCCCGCGCCATGGCCCTTCAGACATGTAAGAGATGTCTTTCACATATCGCTTGATAGACCTGCCGGTCGTCAGACTGTAGAGTGTTACCTTATGAAGCTCGAATCAACTGGGGCACTTCGAAGAAGTTGTGCTGGCACAGTAGTACTGGTAGTAGCGGAGCGGTTCTTGATTGACGCGGCGGTGGATGACGTTTTACCTCAAGAGAAGAGAAACGGTTGGATGAAGTGGCCGCATCAAAATTCGTAGGTTTCGGCGACTGGGTACCATGATGGATGAACGTACCCTTGGTCCCGTGGTTCAATCATCGGCATATATGCCTATCAGTCCTTCTGTGGAGCTTTCATGACTCTCGTCATTGCAACAAAGGAACGACTAAAAAAGTCGAAGCTCCAGTTGGAAATGAATCGGGGTTGACGCGTTGACGTGCAGGGTGGAAAAAGCAAACAAGCAAATGTCCAAATTCGGTTGAAGCCAACGACTAAAAAAGGGCATTCGCTTTGGACTAACCACGAACGGTAGGCTCAAAGGGAAACCGTCGACAGCTGCGACTCGACATGGTTATAAAGACGTCGGCGCGCTACGTGTCCCAATCAAGCCGACTCTTATTGTTCTGAGCTCTACTTCCTTCGCATCCCCCGCTCTCAGAACAATAACCTCGTCCCAAAATATCGACATGTACGCCGCCAAGTTTACTGTCTTCTATGTCATTGCGACTTTGGCTGCTTTTGGTGGGTTTCATTTTCTTCGAGGATCGGCGCTGGCCTCGTTCATACTTTTTAAAATTTCTAACTGGATGGTTGTAGCCTCGGCGTCACCTGTACCTCTCGAAGCCCCTGGCGCACGGGGAATACGCGTCGCGAACATGGATGTTGTTGCTGTGAGCATTGCGGTTTCTCTATGTACCGCTGAAGACTGATCTCGACGCGTTTCAGCGCGAACCCCTTCCTGTGGCAGAGGCCGTAGTGGTACGCGAGCCCGCACCTGTAGAGGAGGACCTCGAGGCACGGATCTGCGGTCATGGGTCAAGCTCAACTTGCCTCTAAACCTCCCATTCGCCCTTGACGACCGTCACGAATCTTTGCCTTCTCCATCACATACCCCGACCTCTGACATACCTTACCACCTGGTGGCGATATAATGTCGTTTTTTATGGCTCACTCTAACGCAATGACGATTTCATGCTGGACTGTCCAATGAGCAATGCTCGATTTGTTTTTTTTCTTCCCGTATCCTTGATGGGGGAATTCCATGGCTGTATCATTGACTGATAGATTGCTGTATTATTAGCCGATTCGAGGATGTGACTGTAGTTACCTCTACAATAGAACTACAGATTTGAATGGAAGACATTCAATGACACCGTCGGAGGGCTGATTTCATAAGATCTGTTAACTACGCCGTTGGTCGTGGTCCTCGTGATTCGTGTGTTTGGCACTAGTACTGTTTCACATGTTCGCATGCCGGTGTAACTGATCGACCAATGGGCGTATACAATGCACTCTCCTTAGTTTGTACGGCGATAGTCTCGAAATCCGACGTTACTTTTTAGAAAGCGACGGGCTACACGAGTGTAGCGAGGGTACCAAAACGGATGGTTGAAGACTAGTAGAATACATTCATGTTTTGCATCTACCGATCTAGTAGGACAGTGCAACACGACCGCGCGACTAGTTTACGCTATGTGATAGGTCGGATGTAGACCCAAGGGGAAAAGACCCCACGAAGATGACAAAGGCGCGATAAGGATATGATGGGATCAGTAACAATAGCATCACTCGAACTCCAATTCTGTTTCCATTTCCTGTCGATTCTACGTTTCACCAATTGCCGTAACTGGAGTCTGGATGCGTTCCACGAGCTCTTCGATAGAGGTCTCACGTCCGAGACTTAGACTACCGTGATGCAGATCCACCTCGCCTCGTGCCATCTCTGAGGGGTCTCACTCCGGGGAGTTCAGACGAGATCTGAGTAGATTGATATCATGGTACATCCCGGCGGGTTAATGTACCTACTGGGAGGCGGCCTATTCCAACAGCTTGTTCTTGGTCGATGCCAGGTTACGCTCTACTTTGCGGGTTGCGTCGCAGTCGTGTACTTTCCCCAAGATGACACAGGACCTGCTCTGGTAGGGCGTGGTGGGCGTGGTCATTGTCCATCGCACGGAGCGGAACGTGGTTCGTACGGCCGCTCTAGGAGAACGGGTGTGATGCTGGGACAGACGGAATTTCCAATCTACGAAGCTTGCTAAACAGCCTAACAGTTTTCGGGGTCGCGGGATGTACCACAGTTGACTTGCTTGCCTAACTGTCAGGCCGCAGGACGTCATTCAGAACTCGTGGTTGAATCTCATGCCAAAACTGTATGCAATCATTCTCTTTCGATCGCCGTCTTGGGATAGGCTGGATGTATCGTGTGACCAAAACGGCTGTGCCCTCAGTGATCTAAGTACACAGGTCAGACTAGTTCGGATGACTCTGGCATGTGCATATGCCTGCTTCATTTCTGCAGGGATACTTGCTGGAGCACCTAGATCGGGACTACCGGGCTTGAAGTCGTGGCCCGTCAAAGACCGGTTTAAATGGTTAGAGCAGGTGTTACGCACCCATCCTGCCGGAGGGTGCTTCTTAGATCTGGCTCAACCGAACTTGAGGTTTCGCCCCGAGGACTATATGCGGTCGCTCGAGTCATATCATGTGCGGAACCAACTTCATGAGGGATCGGATCGGCAATTTCTTGACATGTAATAAGTCTCCCCTCACCGCTTGGGTAATATAAATGCTGTTGTTTGGCTGGTTACTTGCGGTTCTACAGCGGTTGTCGGAGGGACAAGCGGAAGATAGACAGTATGTCAAGCGCCGGCTTGTCGCTGTTTCTCAGTCGGATGGAATCCAACCAGATCGGATGTTGTCGAAGCCCGAGTCCCAGGGCTGTGGTAATTGAGGCAAGGAGATTGACGGCGCTAGAGGACACGCCCAATCCCGCAACCGAACACGCTGTACCAATGTGCTGCAGATGACGTCAGATCCTCAGAGCCCTCCGACCTCTGAGTAGCATACTCAAAAAGCTGAACACTGTTGGTCAAATACTATCGGTATAAAATAGAACACCCAAGGCTTGGGTGAGACCGGGATGTGATGCGACGAGTCACTCGAATCGAGTCGGCGGGAAGAGGCGCGGTACCGCTGTCAATTGGGGGAAGGGTCTCTGGGGTCTCTGCAGGGGGCTGATTTTTTGGCGCGAAGTCGCACGGGCAAGTTGCACCCTGTCCTTTCCTTACAGCCTCAGGCTTACAGGACACATTCTCCATTCCCTTGCCTCGTTCGCCAATCACAGCGACAGGCTCACTTTTTCATAGACAGAAAAAAAAAACTCATCAACTTTGTTCTTCGCCTGCTGGCAGGTCACGCTTGACGACCACCGCACGCGACAAATCGATTGTAGTTTTCTAAATATCTGTCCATCGAAATTCGTACGTTTCTTACACCTTCTCTTCTGTATTTGTCTTGACGTTCTGGTCGTAATTCCTGCCCTCCGATCACCCTACCCTCTGTAAGAATGAGCAAAGCTTCCACTGTATCACCAAAGAGTCAGACGCAGCTCTCATCGCAATCGGCTTGGGCAAAGGGCCCCCCGGCAAATAGCAACTCTGCAGCTCCCTCGCCGCGTTCTCAGTCTCCTGCACCCTCTCACGCACCATCGCCGATAACTGTTTCTCACTCTCGCCGTCCAAGTGCATTAGGCCAGGGCGTGCCAATAAAAGAAGGTGTCAGTATCCCCCGGAGTAACGTGGGTTCTGTCAGACAAGGTGTGTCTCCCCATTCGTCTCTGTCCTCATTCTAATACATATCGTTTATCCCAAGGTTCCGCAGTCACTTTCGGTTCCATAGACGATGCCTCGCCTCCCTTGTCATCTTCACCTGCAGCCGCACCTGTGGTCAAAACCGAAAGCGTAAAGTCCTTCGGATCTGTTCCCGCTACCCCTTCTACCCACCTTAATGGTAAACCTCCCGCTTCGGTCTCGACTGCAGGCTCTTCGAAGCTCCCTGCTCGACCAATCTCCTCATCAACGTCAGCTCCGACTTCCTCAAATGTGACGTCACCATCTGCCATATCCGCCACGCCCTCGTCCACGACCCCTGCTCCGACGAAACCTCCACTTGGTAAAGCCGATATTGCCAAGTTATTCCAGGGTTCTTCTACCGCACCTTCACAACCGTCATCAGACACTTCCTCTCCTTCAACTCGCCCGTCTAATTTGCCCTCACATCACCAACCCCCTTCGTCTGGCCAGCATCCTCCGCAACCTCCTGCGCAACCTTCCCAACTAGGTACGCACCAATTTGCGCCATTCGTGCCTGGAATGCGACCACAGCAGGGCGCCGGCGGCCCGCGCTCACCAGCTTTCCCTCGTGCTGTGCCCAATGGCACTGGTGCCTCTCCTAGACCTATGGTGGGCCCTGGTGGACCCGGTGGCCCCCCGATTCCTGCTAGTCCGCGACTTGCTCCTCATCCGCCGCATGGACATCAACCTCCTCCTGCAGGGGTTCCTACTCAACAGGTTCCCATGCAACCTATGTCTTGGGGCCCTTATTATGTACGTATTCCATACTGAAATCTAACAATTTGCCTTTTCCCTAAGTGCGTATGTCTTCAGTATCCCGTAGATGCCTATGGGCAACCCTCCTCTGCTTGGTTCTATTCTCACCCAATGCAAGCCCATCCTTCACATACACCTCACCCACCAGCTACAGCCGCTCAGGGGCCACCTCACCCCGCCATGCCTCTATCTCCTCGAAATCCACCTCCTAACCTACCTCCTGGCACCCCTACAATCACTCACGCCGTTCCGCACCCACCACATACCCCCCAACCACCGCCTTCACACGCGCACCAACCTTCAGGTAGTATCAATATATCATCGCCTCCTCCCACACCGTCAACGACTACCGGTCCCTCTGCCCGTTCCCTCAACACCAATGCCTCCACGTTCGTCCCCACCTCACGTCCACCCAAGGCAATTACGATCAAGAATGAAGACGGGACGGAGGTAAATATAGAAGCGTTGAAGAAACATAGTCCTCAACCACCCACCGTGCCGATCCCACCACCTTCCCCGGTGACCACCAGTCGCCGCACTGCATCGGTTAGAATTGAGAGCGAGGAGTCAAAACGGAAACGAGAGGAGCAAGCACGATTAGAGCAAGAGAAGAAGGAGGCTGAGGAGCGGGCCAAAAGACACGAGGAGGAGCGAAAACGAAAGGAAGTGGAGGAAGCGAGGCGGAGAGCGGAGGAGGAAGCCAAGAGAAAAGAGGAAGAGGAAAAGGAGCAGGAAAGGGAACGGTTGCGAAAGGAAGAAGGGGAGAAAGAACGGCTACGACTCGAGGAAGAGGAGCGAAAATGCAAGGAGGAAGCGGCCAGGCTTGAGGAAGAACGGAGGAAGGCTGAGAAGGAAGAGCAAGAGCGCGCTGATCGGGAAGCTGAGGCACGACGACAGCAGGAAGAGATGAGACGCGAGGAGGCTCAGTTGGAAGCTGAAGAATCTCAGGACGTTGTCGAGTCTCCCACCGAAGAGTCCAAGGAACCAGAGGATGGGGAAGTTATCGAAAACGGTGAAATCGTGGAGGCCCATGTCAATGGCGATTCTGCCAGCAAGCCTTCAAAGGCTCCAAAGGAGAGTCTGCGGATAGATACATCGTCCATGCCACCGCCTTTAGAGATCCCGAGACGGCGCCCTGGTCCTCTTGATATCAACGCCGCGAAGAGGGACATGTCCGCTCCTCCTCTCTCGGCTTTGGCAACGGCAAGAAACATCGAGAGACTGCAGGACATTGAGTACCCCGAGGGCGTCAAAAGTCCCAGGGAGGACCTCAACAAGGACGCGAAGGACGGCAAGTTTAGGTATTTAAGTTTGGTTCGTGTCCTTCGTAGAGCTACTCACCCTTCCCACAGGTACGACCGTGACTTCCTCATGCAATTTATGCAAATCTGCAAGGAGAAGCCACCCAACCTTCCACCGCTAGATATTCTAGGAATTGAACCTGTGGATCAGGCGACTTTCAGCATGTCTCGTGGTGGCTCTGGACGCCATCGCCAACCATCAGGTGCAATGACGCCGACTGTCCGTCAGAATTCAGTCGGACTGGGAATCACTACTAGTGGCTTCAGCGCTAAACCAGGTGCCGCACCTGGTCCTTTCGCTATGGGTCAGTTCTCCACCCCGACGAGCAAGCTTACGAGCGAGGAACGATTCATGCTCTCGGCTGGCACACGTTCTGCTTCTGTCAGCAGTGGACCCGCTACTTTGCAGTTTGGTCGACCACCTATGACGCGGACAGCTTCTCAAGGTGGCCCAGGACACCCAATGGGCAGCAACCGTGTTCGCAGCAAACGTGGTGAGAAGCGACCAGACACGAACAAGGTTCAACATGGAGATATGTCCGGCTTCGGTGCTCCAGGTGCTATTCCCCTCCTTGGCGCTGCTCTCGAGCCTGTTGTTCCCCTCGAAATATCCGCCAACCGTTGGGTCGCCGCGAGTACCGTTCGCAAACCAGGCATTACCGATACCGACTCTCCAGAACTCGTTGATCGTAAAGTTAGGTCTCTCCTCAACAAACTTACCATGGAGAAGTTCGACTCTATCTCCGATCAAATCATTGCATGGGCGAACAGGAGCGAGAACGAAAAGGACGGACGTACTCTCATCCAGGTCATCAGGCTTGTCTTTGAGAAGGCAACGGACGAGGCCGCATGGAGCGAGATGTATGCGCGCCTCTGTCGTAAAATGATGGAGACTATCAGCCCCGAAGTTCAGGACGATGGCATCAGGAATGCAGAGGGCAAGCCTATTGCCGGTGGTCAGCTGTTCAGAAAGTATCTTCTCAATCGTTGTCAAGAAGACTTTGAGCGCGGCTGGGTTGCCAAAGAGACGACGGCGGCTGCGGCTGCGGCCAAAGCTTCTGATGACCAGGCTATTAAGGCTGCCAACGAGAGGAAGGGCGACGAGAGCGAGCTCTATTCGGATGAGTATTACGCCGCTCAAAAGGCAAAACGTCAGGGTCTCGGTCTCATCAAGTTCATTGGTGAGCTTTTCAAGCTTCAGATGCTCACGGAGCGTATCATGCACGAGTGTGTCAAGAAGCTCCTGGGAAACGTTGAGAACCCCGAAGAGGAAGAGATCGAGAGTTTATGCCAATTGCTGAAGACAGTTGGTCAACTTCTTGACGTTCCCAAGGCAAGAGCACATATGGACGTGTACTTTACACGAATGAAGGAGCTTTGTAAGAGCCTCAACGTCAGCCCACGCATGCAATTTATGCTTCAGGTATTGACCGAATTTCATCTGTTGTCTGCGCAGTTCCTGACTTACTTTCTTATGTAGGATGTGATTGAACTCCGTGATCGGAAGTGGGTAGCTCGCGGGGCTGTCATTGCACCCACCACTATATCCGCTGTTCATGAAGCTGTACGTATATAGGATTCGTGTTTCTTCTCGTGGCAGATGACTAAGCCGGGTTTAGGCTGCGAAGGAGAAAGCAGCCGCCGAGGCCCAGAGCTACCAACGCCAGATCAGCATGTCTAGAGGCGGATCAAGACGTGGCGGCGAACGAAATATGGAATCTGGCCCTGATGGTTGGACCACGGCTGGAGGTTCTGTCGCTCGGCCGCAGCCAAAGGTGGGCGATCTATCACAGTTTGGTAAGATCAGCAAGGCTGCACCGATGGTCATGGGTCCCAGCAGTGTCTTCATCAATAAGAAGGATCCCAAACGCGATTCGTTGTCACGGACAAGCTCGAGTTCCAACATGTTTTCCATGCTTCTCCAAAACCCCGAGCCGGCAGTCGATGCCACTGCTAAATCCAGTCGACCTCCCAGCCGGAAGCCTTCGGTGGACTTGGGACAGGGCGGAGCGCCAGAACCTCCACAACGGAGGAAGCTGCAACTTCTGCCTCGCACGAAGCCAACTCCGGCCGAGGATACCCCCCCTCCTCCTTCTGAGGACGAGCCCGAGACACCTGTTCAGATGTCAGAAGCTGATGCGGAGAAGAAAATTGATGAGGACGTCAAGGAATTCTTCGCTGTCCGGAGTCTGGTTGAGGCAGATGTCTACTTCCCGACCCTTCCCGACGAGCACCGCTTCCGCCTTGTCGACAAGCTGGTATCCACCGCTCTGGAGAGCAAGGAGGCTGATGCAACTCTCGTTTCGGAATTCTTTGCCCAAGCAGCATCAAAGGGCCAGAGTAACCCCGAGATATTTGAGGCTGGCTTCATGCCGATGGCGGAGTTGTTGGACGATATCGCTATTGACGCTCCAAATGCGTTCAAGTTTATGGCGATCATGCTCAAGGGTGCAGGATTCGACAAGGATGAGGACAGTCTGGGCCGGATTGCTAGTAGATCCATGGACAGCGACAAGTTACTTCAGCTTGTGACATCATGACGAACACCGTTCTTCTCCATGCATTTTCACCCTCACATTCGCATCATTTTTATCTTTGGGCCCACTCAGTTGTGGTCTGTTCTTCCTCGTTTCTTCATTATAGTCATTTGCAGTAACGCAATTCGTTCTCTGACGCTGTTCGCGTGTTCTGGATGTTCTGCACTAATATCTGTACATCGCACGGTTTCTTTTTCGTCTTCTTCCCTACATCTACAGCATATGCTACAGCCGACAGTACACCAGGTACTCCGCGAGCAATACACTCAGGTGACGAACAATTAACCCTCGTGCTGTGTTCCGAGATGTTTGACGGATCAACTCCAGCAACTCAGGACCGGTTGGCCGGTCCGATATTTTAGACGGAGCACATAAAGGTCTGATTGCTATGAACCCGATCTGGTCAGTGGCGATTTTTGAAGTGTCCAGCTGCTCAAATGGTGGAGCCATGAGGCCTTGAGGTGGTTTGACTGCGAGAGATGGACCAGTTGAGACTGCCACGTGAGTTGCTTGGATGATGTCAGTGACTGAATTCAAAGAGTACAAAAGTACCCGAGTGACTCTTCTCTTGACTGTCACGCCCCATCGACATGTATGACCCGAGTGCGAATCCTGGTTTCTGGACGACACTCCGGAGAAACCTCAATTTCTTCCGCATACACCTACTTTTCTTGTGCGCACATCTTAACTTTGAGTCTGGCAATTCCTGTTTGACCCCCGCCCCTGCCCCCTCTAGCACGTTCGCCCCCTTGATCTTCTCCGCCTTTCTATATGCGTCCAACGGAAGATATCCTATCTCCTACATCGATGCGCTGTACAACTCGGTCAGCGCTATAACCGTCTGTGGTCTTGCGACGGTGAACATGAGCCAGTTGACACCTTGGCAGCAAGCCCTCCTGTTCATCCAGATGTGCGTGGGAAGCCCGGTGAGTGGCATTCGCCGCAATGTGACGAGAAGACGGGAATAAAAAAGCGCGTTTCAAGGTCGTGGTGTCGTGGTTTATGGTCTATATCCGCAGGTCAGTCTGGGCCTGCTGGTTTACCCGATTCATAGCACCGAAGATCCTTTCCTAATAGGAACTTCTTCGCGAGAAAGTTTGAGTATATCGTGCAGGCTGAAGCGGCGCGCCGGGCGAGGTCATCCAAGACGCAACTGGCATCCCCCGAACCGGCAGCCGCGAGTGGAAGGCCCAAGTTTGAATGGCGTGTGACGTCACTCCTTCGTCGTCGAACTGGACTTGGACTGAGTCCCGTTCCGGAAGTGAATACGGTGGAGGACGGGTCGTCGACACCAAAGGAAAAGGGGACCCCCAAGAAACTGAGACCAGATATGATCCGGAGGATGGACTCGCCGCCAAAGAGGGTCGACCCGAATGGATGGATCACTGAAGGGCTGACGGTCCCGCTGAAGCGGTTATCGGATAGGATCGGGAGTGGTGGACAGGATCGGGAGAGGGGCCAACAACAGCCGTCCTCTCCCACGCGGATCGAGCCTTCGGTGGAATTGACGAGCAGTCCGGTACTAGCCAAGGACGCGCCTACACAGCCAGAGGACACTCAGCTACAATCGCATGGGTGCGTCATTCCAAAGATCGATTGTTCTACCTGACGTTACAAAAATATCTCATAGTTCGAGGGCCCCGGGAGGCACTCAGCCGTCCCCTGGTCAGTCAACTCACTAATTTTTGGATTAGGCTGATTTTTCTCTTCTAGTCGGATTGGGTTCGCTCGATTCCAGCACGCCTCAGGCCAGCCCACAACATTTGTCCCCCTCTGCTATTGGAATGCCTCGTAGCACGACCGTGGAATTTGCTCAAACCGTTACTCGTCATTACGTTCCTCTGGCGACTGCTGCAAGCAGGCGCGGTGGTATCAACCGAGATCTCCCCGCCAATGAGCGACTCGGAAGGCAAATTTCGCATGATAGTTCGTATTCTCGCAGCTACCACAGCATCGGACGACTCTCGCAGTCCTCATTGACGCGGGTCCCCTCTCAGCACGCACCCCAATCGATCGTGAATATTGATGGGGTGGACCACGAGCCAGCACAAGCTAGTCAAGCTGGGTTCGGGGGATTCCCCATGCCGCACAAGTTGTTGGGCATGCTTTTTCGGCGATGGTTTCCTGGTGCAGCGAGGCGCCTTCGAAGGACTGTTACGATCCCGACTACACAAGCCCTCTCTGGTGGAGAGCTCGGCCGGACGGGAACCATTGGGAACGTGCCCGAGGGTTCCAAGCCGGTTCCCTACATCTCTTTTGACGCAATCGTGGGGCGCAACTCCAGCTTCCAGATGCTCACCAACGAACAGTTGGAAGAACTGGGCGGGGTAGAGTATCGTGGGTTGAACGCGCTGCTATGGTTGGTTGCACTGGTAAGTACCATAATGGTATGCAACACGCATCGACTGATGGCTCGCATGCCGTGACAATAGTACCACTTTGGGAGCCAGTTGATCGCATTCGTTGTTATTGCCCCCTATATGACAATGCCGAAATGGGCGAGTGATTTTGTTCCACCCGCACTAATCCGACCAGTAGCGACCCCATGGTGAGTTCAGTTTCAAGTTTCCGTGCCACAGCATTTATACTGCCGGCCTTTGGTCCCGCAGGTTCTCCCTTTTCCAAGTCATTTCCGCCTACACCAACACTGGACTCTCCCTAGTGGATCAGTCCATGCTTCCGTTCCAGACAGCCTATCCGATGATATTCTTGATGGTCTTTTTGATCTTGGCCGGTAACACATGTTTCGTGAGTTTCTGTCAATCTTGGTCCACAAAGGATAAGAGTAACATCGCGTATTGTTTTTATTCTTGCAAAGCCTATCTTGTAAGTGATGGTTCTACTCCATGAACAACTGGAATAACCGTTCATGTACAGCTTACGGTTTATGATGTAAGCATTCTCGTCTCTATCGCCGTTGCAAATTCAGAGGATCGGCGTAGCTGGATCATTGCAAAATCGATACCCACCCAATCTCGCCTCTACGAGACTTTACGGTTCCTCCTCGATCATCCACGACGCTGTTTCGTGTATCTATTCCCGTCTCATCAAACTTGGTTTCTCTTCTTTGTTGTGTTACTGCTGAAGTGATCGTTTGATTATTTGTGTCGAAAGCTTGACTAACCTAGCGCACTATAGCTTCATTGACTTCTTCTGTCTCATGGTCCTTGACATCGGGATCTCCGAAATCGATTCCATTCCATTAGGGACCCGATTTGCAGCAGGATTACTACAAGCCGTTGACGTTCGTGCGTCAGGGTTCAACGTCATCCCGCCCGCTGCATTGGCTCCAGCCGTCAAGTGCGTATCCTGTATGCGTAATACTTCCATGAAATCATTGTTTTCCTAGAGTCTTGTATGTGATTATGATGTATGTTAGCGTATGTGCGTACATCTTCGCGCATCCGGCCTCGAAGTATTCCTGACGCTGACCTACCCATCAAGACCCGATAGCAATGAGGTAAGTCGCCCCACCTTGAGTCGAGGGATTTGCTGAGACGCATTCAGCGTGCGTTCTACGAACGTATATGAAGAAAGATCACTTGGAATATTCCGCCACGAGGACCAATTTTCTGCAGTGGAACAGGCATTCAAAGCAGAAGGGTCACGAATGTCTATGTGGGGTCATTATCTGGCAAGGCACGCGCGCTATCAGCTTTCTTTCGGTGCGTCGTTACTTTTTCCTGCTACGCATTCTCTGTAATACTGCTTACAGACATGTGGTGGCTGGCATTAGCGCTATTCATCGTCTGTATAATAGAGGTCTGTAACATATTGTTCACTGAGTCTCTGGGCCTGATCAATCCATATCAGAAGGATAACTTGAGCAATCCAGAGATCCAAGGCTGGTTCAATATATTCGCGATCCGTACGTGAACGGTTATTCGTTGTGAACACCGTTGATCCAAGCGTCCCTTTGTCAGTCTTTGAGATAGTTTCAGCATATGGTTCCGTTGGCCTTAGTCTCGGCATTCCAACTGTACGTATAGTTCTGCAGTCTCGCTGACTCTGTCATCTCATCCATGGGTACAGCAAAACTACTCTCTTTCAGGAGCATTCCGACCACTATCGAAGCTAGTTCTTTGCCTAGTCATGTTACGTGGTCGCCATCGCGGCCTGCCTGTGGCCATAGACAGAGCTGTCGTTCTCCCATACGAGTTCGAAAGAATGGAAGGTAATCCAGATCTGCCATCAGGGGTAGACGACAGGCGGTCCAGCCAATATAGTTCTGCCGAGGAGTCCGTAAAGGATGACACCCATGGACCCGCGATCGAGTATGTGGATCGAGACAAAGCTAGTGGGGAGCGTGGAAGTTAGGCGGAGGACGGAGAACTTGAACGCTGATGGTCTGATGGTTTTCAGCCATGCTCGTCACATGGCTCGCATGGGTTAGCTCGCAGAAGGTATGTTGACGGCTGGCCGCTCGGACCTTCGGGGAGCACGCACGTTGCCCTCTACATGTGAAAGACTAGAGTTTATAGTATTGTACTTGATATTACCCTACACTAATTATCTCGGAATTGTTTGACTGGTGATTTTTGGCAGTACATACTTCTACATATGTCTTTGATGTCGCAATTTTTATATACCTCACTTTGCAAAGACCGTCATCGACACTTGCTTCTGTAGGTACATGCTACCAACCTTGAAACCCGGCATGTTTCCCCCGCCTCGACCCCTCGATCGCGAACGTGCGGGCGGTGCAGACACCGACGCTGCCATTCGCCAAACAGACACGGATGCGGCACTCGCACGACTCTCTGCGGTGAAGAAGGGCTACATCCAAGATCCATTCATAACACATCTCGTGCCCCGTTCCCAGTTCCAACCCGCTCGACCACCCTTGATCAACGTCGGCACGTACGTACGTTCGACTGCCATCGATGCGCTCATCGACCAATGGCTGGCGTTGTGCGAGCAACAGAACACGGTCTGTCAGATCGTCAGCCTCGGCGCCGGGAGCGATACAAGGTTTTGGCGTATCAGCGTGGGTGTGCTTTTCCCAGCTTGATGTCGCATTTTGGCTGACGTCCGTATGGTGGTGAATAGACCGGGCCCCGCGCGCACGTCTTGAAATCGTACTTTGAGCTCGACTTTTCGGATGTCACGACCAAAAAGGCGATGGCGATTCGCAAAAGCAAGGTGCTCAGCGCCCTTTTAGGTTCGCCGGAGGATGTCACCATCGGTGAGTCTTTTGTGCTGCGGTACACCTCGATGAAGCCGGGATCCCATTGACGTTTTCAACTCGAAGGGTCGGGAGGAACGGCACTCCATTCGGGCAAGTATCATCTGCTCCCATGTGATCTGCGTCATCCCCCGCCTGTTTCTCTCGCGCCGCTACTCGATGGTCTCCTTTCGCCGTCCCACCCGACCCTGTTACTGTTTGAGTGCGTGTTGGTATACATGTCGCCCGAATCGTCCTCTGCCCTCACCGGCTGGTTCGTGAACTACTTCGCTGCCGCCACGCCAGAAGACAGGAGCGTTCTCGGAGCTATCGTGTACGAGATGTTTGGTCTGCAAGACCCGTTTGGTCAAGTCATGGTGAACAATTTGCAGGTATGCGATCTCTCCTCCCCCTTTGTCTTTTGCCTTCAATTACCGGCTTCAGTCGAGGAACGTGACCTTGCCAGGCGCGGCGCCATACCCTACGGTCGGATCACTCCCGGAACGATTCAATCGACACGGGTTCACGTTTTCACGTGCACTTGCGCTGAGCGAGGTACAGCAGAAATACACTAGTCAATCAGAGCTCCAGCGGTGAGATTTCGTTGTTGTGCCCACCTCTGAGCATGAATTTCCTGATCTTTCCTGCAGTATATCTCGCCTCGAGCTACTTGACGAAATTGAGGAATTGAATCTCGTGCTCCAACATTATGCCATCACATGGGGTGCCAAGACATTCACGCCAGGGGATGAATCCGAATCTTATTGGGCACAATGGAACCTGATAGCATCACGGTCTGATCCGACTGATCATGACGATGAGTGATAGTTGCATGGGTACGTCTTTGGGTTGGGTATTTCCGGTATCCAAGTAGTAAAACGGTGTCGTTTGAGACAATTGATGATGTGGCAGGCCATTCTTGCTCCGCATAGTTTCGCAAACGGGTGACGTCGATACCAGTCATAACTTCGAGTGTTTCAGAACACAGTGCACGTCGTCATATGACGATACTGTTGGGATCACACCGGTACTTCTGGGTGTCTGTGACCACTCAAATACCACCAGGTGCTGCCACTCGCCATCAGATTGACGGTTCCATGGTGAACTGGTGACCGGTGACCCCTGTCCGACGGGTGACCAGGTGTCGGGCCGTGCATCTGCACGTAACCCGTGCCTAACCCAGGCGCCAAATCCGACTCCAGATCATTCGCGTGATGGTACTGTCCATTGGGTCCTCTCATGACAATAAGGCACACTTGAAACCTGCGCATATACAGTTTCCCGGAGCACGGCACTCCAAGAAGTAGTCCGTCCGCTCTACAATCCAACCCAGACGACATCTCTGCCTGTACTACGTGTTCACCACTCGTGACTTATACATTTGGATCCTCCAACCCGGGCAGATTTGACCGGTTTGCTGCAACGAGACCTTCCGGCGAGCGTCGTGGAAAACCAGCCATGTCGATTGTTGATTTGATGGTGGGGAGAGAGCCGCATGCGAGCCCGGCGCATGGCTTTCCTTGAAAGCTTCTGCCCATCACGAGTTGGAGAGACCCGCAGCTCCTCCAAGCAGACCATATGGACGACGGACGAGTCCAGTGTTTGTTCTTTGCCCCCGCTGAGTAAGGATCTACGAGGTAGAATAATTCGCGGCGTGAGGAGTGTTTTCGAGACGCCGAGCGCAATCCAGAATTGGTCAACCGCAGCGGGAGGCAGTGATTGTAAGGCGCACGAGTGAGGAAGAGGATGAACACGGCAAGTAGTTTCAGGTGTTCGTCAGTTTCGGTGAGTGCATCAAGGTGGGGTTGCCGGGGCAGGACCTATTCGCATGTTGGCCGCCGATGTGGTTAACCCGAGACATCTCAAGAAGGGTCACATAACGAGATAGGCCTAGTAGGTGGTGTCGGATCCGCCATTCATTTCGACTTCTTCTATCTTATCCTGTCCTCGTAGTGCATAATTGCTTGGGGTGCATACGCTCCAACCAAAGGAGATTGATAGAGATTCGAGATTCCTAACGAGTCACAGAACAGACAAGAAGCTTGAGAAAGTAGGTTGGCGACAGGTGTGTGATGGAAAGTGCAAGCCTCGGGCGTGACACGAACACGCTCGCACACATCGGAAGGATATTCATTCTGCTGGGACCGCATCTCTGGGTAGTGGAAGTCGCGCGACATTATGTCGAGCGCACATGTTACTGTTTGCAGAATAGCGCACAGGAGAGGGGATCCGCCGCCGACTGCATACAAACAATACATGCGTCGAATGATTCCAAGAAATTCCGGAGGATCGTGAGAGTCAGGTCATCTGTAGAGGTGACCGACCGACAGGAAACCTTGCTAGTGGCTTCCCAATTGTACTCGCGTACGTTGTATCTGATCTGGGTCTGTGAAAAGGGAAAGCGACTAGATAATAACGGTAAGGCGGCTACTAAGCCAGTTCACTTGGTGTGTGTTCGCCTTTCCTCCTGCTGTCACCTCCACGATGTTGGTAATCCCGCAGCCGACTTTGAACTTCGGAAAAGCGTCCGCTTCCTTGGCTTGACATGGTTGCAGCTGATTTGTCAGTGAATGTTCCTGGCAACTAAGTTGAGCCTACTCATGGTTGTTTTCTTGGTTAGATACTTGTTCAAAGTTGTCCCCAAGTTGATGTTTACATTGCTGTTCTCTTGATAGCTTGGCGAGTACGGCCGGACCATGTTCTTGAATTTGCCAGCAAGAAATAAGTCCGAACAGTGGATGTTCCGAGCCCACTGCCTGAGATTCCCGAAGATCACAGAACTGACCGGAACAATCGCAACTTGAAGGTGATCCGGGATACAGTACTTGAAGCCCGAGGACACCACGCGCGACATCCGGGGAAGAGGCGGAATAGAGTGTCGATGCGTTTGCGCTGATCACGAGTGCATGTTCACAGCCATTTTGATTCAAGGCGTGAAGAGCCGAGGGAGTATATTATCGCCATAAATTAATGGCCCATTCAAGGTCTGACTTGTCGAGGGTTGAGCTGAAGAAAGATGCAATGAAGGAAGTTGGCTAGACTAGTCGGTGTCTGTTCACTAGCAGTCATCTTTTGGATCATTCACTATCAACAGATACTTGGCGTCAGCCTGAGTGTTCCTCTTACCAGTGGTGCGGCTGAGCTACACGACTGACAGGGCCCTACTCGATGAGACCGAGACGTGTGGTATTTAGGCTGGATGTCCCGAAGATATAAACCTCCTATGGAAATTACGTAGCTGCCCCTAAACCACAGAACTGTAATATCCTTTTCGTCGTAGAGACTGAGTCCGATAATGTACAGCATCACTGTGGTGGTAGCAGCGTGTTCCGGACTTGCACTTTTCGAGAGCCTGATAACGAGCTGCCAGAATGGGATTCGTGCCAACAGCCTGTAAACCAGGGGCGACAAGACCCGACGCTCGCGAATTTGAGAGATGAGAAGGAGGCTTACTCTTTGTAGTTCGGCTTCGCATTAGCACATCATGATCACGGTGCATGCCACGGACGACGGCCCGACCCAACGGCTGATGCCGCTTGAAAGCAAGTCGCCGGGTAAACAAAGCAAAACTTAGGGTTGACTGGCCTGCTTGACTTAGTCATCGCGGCGGCTCGTCGCTGGTTCTGGTGAGTTGTTTGCAGAAATCTGTGATCCGAGTTGGCGATTCAATGGTGCTATTCAATTCGGGTGTCGTCTGGGCAGAGAAAGAGTATGTTGAACAAAGAAATTTACTTACAACGATTCTGCAAGGCAGAGATTGTGCCGAACATTACGTTCGGATTTACACTTATGGCTACTTGATCATCTGTTGAATTCAACACTGCTCTGACGTTGGCTGCAATGCAACAATCTGTGGAATATTCAGTCGAGTTGGGCGTGACACAAAGCCAGTCTTCTCTTTGTAATGATACCAACGGACGACATCTTTGGTCACGCCTCGTGGCAAGGATTTGACGTACGGTACATCAATAACACTGCGGTCGCGCGAGGATGTGACCCTGATTCTGTAGCCACCCGCCGTCGACCCTTAGGAGCCCTTACTTACACCTAGCAAAAAATTTGTCAAAGAAGAAGCGGCGGTAGTAGCCGAACGACATAACCACCGCCCACACATAAACTTGAACTTCGTTTTTACAACAGATCGCGAGAACTTTTAAATGAGCTTCCAAATAATGACGAGTTCTTTCAGTAGCCGTCAACTCGTCCTCCAATCGAGAGTGGTTTAGCAACAGCGCCACATATGAGTTGCCCTGTCCCGCAGGTTCGAATATGCCGACGCGCGTATCCAGCCACCAACTTACATAGTCCCCCCGAATGACTTATAGGAATAAGCTTAGATCTTGGATTGAGGAATGCGTGTCTAAAGAGCAAATACATAGTTGCAATATGAGAAGTAAATGATGAATATGGGACTGTGGTGTCGTTCTCCGGCGTGATCGAGCCTCCGATTTACAGTTTAGTCTTAAACTGTGCAAGTGCCAAAGGTTGGTCTGAAAAAGGAAGGAAGGGAAAAAACAGTTATGAGCTCATGATCCAAAAGCGGTCGAAATTGAGGCGACAACACGTACAGGTTGAGTTATACAAGGTGTCAGTGGGTGTGAGCCCAACGTGTGCATGGATGCCGCTTGCGTCGACCATATCGGGAGTTAATTCATCGATGGTTCGAGCGCCGATGAGACGCATTCCCATTTGAAGCTCATCCTGAAACACCAGTTCATCAGTACCCCATGTGACGTATACATCTGCTATCGGAATGCATACCCTGAAAATCTGGATGGCTTTCTCAACACCAGCTTCGCCGTATGCACAGAACGAGTACATAAAGGCACGGCCAACTCCGACGGCTTTGGCTCCGAGTGCGAGCGCCTTAAGAACATCAGATGCACGGCGAATACCGCCATCAACTAAGACCTCGAATTTGGGGTTTGGCCAAGGACCCCGGGTCTTAAGCGCCTCTACCACCTCGATCAAGTTTTCGATACCAGAGCGGGATGTGTCAAGTTGCCGCCCGCCGTGGTTGGAAAGAACAATACCGGCGAGGCCGTAGTCGTACGCCATCAGGGCATCTTGCGGCGTCGCAACGCCCTTAAGTACGATTGGTACTTGAGATGTGTCAGCGAATCCGAGTGGCGACAAAAAGAACACCCGAAACGCACTGTTCGTGATGCTCTTGAACCAGGGGATGTCTTTCCATGACAAGGATGGGTCGATGAATGACTGGTAATGTTTGCTTAGAGTGATACATCATCAACGTGCAAAAGCTTACCGAGATGGCACGAGCGACACCCTCGTCTTTCTTGACGCCAGATTGGTTTTCTTGGACCTTGGCGACGCCTGACTCATCGACGAACTTCATGCGCATGTCCTTCTCACGGCGGCCGAGCTGAGGTGCATCGACGGTGATGAAGAGGCCCTTGACACCACGCTTCTCTGCATGCTGAACGTATTTCCGCGTGATCTCTCGGTCACGATTGACGTACAGCTGGAGGAATTGAACTTGTCCAGGAACAGCAGCATCAACAATTTCGTCGAAAGAGCAAGAAGCGAGGGTAGGTATCTAATGAAACCTATCAACGGGATGCACAGACTGAGGAACGATAGCGGGGTTCACCATCTGGATAACACCGTGTTTGCCAGCTGCGCGCGTCAAGTTGAGTTCACCATCGGGATGACCAAGTTTGCCGAGTGCGGTTGCAGACTGCAATGCTCTCTAAACACTGCCCTGTGGATCTGGAATATGGAACATACAATGTAGACAGGAAGTGACGACTTCTGTCCGAGGATTGTGGTAGACCAGTCAACGGTGGAAACGTCTCGGAGAATACGTGGCCGGAACCAGATCCTGTGAACATGATTTGAATCCACTGTGTGAGACGATTAAGACACAGCTGTTTCAAACCTTTGGTATGCCGCGCGGTTCTCGCGGATGGTGATTTCATCATCAGACGCAGACGAGTAGTAGGCCCAGGCTTTGGGGGGGAGAATTGTTTTGGCAACGGCCTAAACGGAAATGAGACTAGTTCTGAGAACGGAATAGATATACGTGCTTCAAAGTCGTGCAAGTTGACAACTTCATCCAGGGACGGACGGGCAGCCAACAGCTCTTGGCGCTTGATCTCTTCTGCACTAACCTGTTTCTCTTTGACAACAGTGCTGGGATCGATGGGACCGAGACTGAGATACGCGGCCAATGAATGAACACCGGGTTCAGGTTGCAAATTCACAGTAACTCACTGTTTTTCTTTGGGCAAGTGTGTAGTGATGACGTCCGGTGGGTGAATCGGGTCATACGCATCGCTAGACAGTGATTAATAGATTTGTTTTGTTAAGAGTTGAAGATTCGCTTACGTGGCATCTTTTCCGGCGTATTTCAAGATGATTTTGCTACCACCGGGGTGTTCTGAATTGGAAACGGGAGTAAGCATAACAGACCACAGTGTCCTGGATCATTGGGTAATACCTGGCAGGAATTCTGTAACATCGTAGACCTTGCCTGTGCATCGAATCAGTCCTGGTCGTGGTAATCGAGAACCCGAAAAAAGCGTACCATGAACGATGACCCAGCAGCTGGAGGCGCCGGCGTGCTCAGCAACAGTTTGCGTAGAGATGTAGGACATTGCGTAAGAAGGTATAGAAGCTCTCTGAAACGATCAGGGAGGAAATCACTGTGGAAGGACCAGCTTGGCAAATCCAGCGGCTTTTGAGATGCTTGCCAGCGGAAACACGGAAACCGCATGCTACGCGAGTACTCAAAGGGAGTTACTTTGCCGGATTCATTTCCATTAACGCCTACGGTTGCACAAAGTCTTTCTGAGTGGCCACCAAGTCGTCAGCCGGTGATAGAGCGGGAAACGATATCGGCTTAGATAGCCTGAGAGCACGGCCAGGTCGAATCGCGGCAATGTCTGGATCATTGTTATTTCCGCAATGCGCTGCAAGAATGATGATGAACGGGGAAGACATCGGACAATTGGCGCTGGACGGAACAAGTGTTGCTCTCCGAAGGGAGTCCGATGCATTGGCTATCAAGCGTGCTGTATCCCCTCTAACTCCACGGCTGGCCTGGGGTTGCACGGAAACAAACAGCGGTCTCGGAGAGGATGCTGCGATGCCAGTGCCACTCACACGAGTACATGTCGTGCTGTGCTAAGGTGTAGGTTGTCGCTGTGTTTCGATCGATAGGGTGGTTGAAGCCAAGAAAGCGCGGTGATCGGGCGGTAACTGTGGAGTGTTTCAGCGAGAGGTTCTATTTTAATTAGAACTTGAGACTCGTAGTGGTACTGAAGCACGAAAGACTCATGGGACGAGCACTGGTATAGTGCACAACAAGTTGTACTTACCCGAAGCCAACGAAGCCGCTCTGATTGGTCGCCCTTCCGTTTATGGATGGCTTAGATCTGTTATCGAGATCGACCGACCTCTATCACAGTCTATTTTTAGGTGCTTCCTTGGCCCGGCTCCAAGGTTTACTACATTCGCTTCATATTTCCGCTCAAGTCCCGTCTCTGCCTCATCCTTCTATGAGAAGTTGGTCACCAGGACCCACCTCTGGAATCACGCCTAGCTCGTTCATCCTCACGATCCAAACGGTCTATTCTCAGCTAGTTTTTCATGGGAGCAGTGCCATACATTGAACATGTAGTAGTCATCGCCGTTTTGGATCTGTGGTAAACAAGCGTCATTCATGATACGGTAATAGGACCCTGAACTGGCGGCGGCGCCGAAATCGAGCCGTGCTCTCGTAGCCCAATCCGGCCACGGAACAGGATTCGAGCGATCTTGGGTCTCATCCATATGTGTCTCTTTCTAACGCCTTTCCGTCTTTGTACAGGTCTCTTTCGCCCGTCTGTCCCCGCGGGATCCTCTCTAATTGGAGCGTGGAATCTGGGATCTCAACGCGCCACTCCGTATGGGCAAATCTCCGGTGTCGCACACGGGTCACGCCTCTACGTAACCAGGGCATGACCCTTTGAACACATTGCCTCCCGTTCAATGGAAAAATATTCCGCTTGGAGCACTTCGCGGGTTTATAAGGCCCACTCTTTTCGTCTTTCACTCCAACACATTTCTTCTCTTAATTCCCTTTGTGTATACAAACAACCTTCCTCTTTACAATGCCTGGACTCGACTACTACAAGGCCCCTGAGCCCGCTCCCGTCCAGGAAGCTATCCCTCAGACTCCCGTTGAAGATTCCAGCAGTGTTAGCACTGTCATTGCAACGCCTTCTCCAGAAAAACCCTTGAGGGCCGGTGTCTACTACAATCCTCGTCTTGACCCCAAGAATTTCTTGGAGGGTCCTCTCTCCTGGGATGCTGCAACCCGTCTTCGTCAGCTGCTCGCTCGCCCTGGTATTGTGGTTCGTATACGGTCTTACTGCAGCCTTCAAGGAAAACATTCATCTGACTTCCCACTCAGATTGCCCCTGGTATCTGTGATGGTATTAGTGCGCGCTGCGCGCTCGAGGCAGGTTTCGATTGCCTGTACCAAAGTGGAGCTGCTACTACAGCTTCGCGGCTTGGTCAGCCAGACCTTGCCATTGCTACTTTGAACGATTTCGTTCAGAGCGCACAGATGGTCTGCAGTTTGAGTCCCACAACCCCCGTTATCGCTGATGCTGACACCGGGTACGTTACTTGGCCCCTCTGATTTTAGAGTCGTTCTGACTGATTTTTTTTTTCCATTAGCTTTGGTGGGACTGCCATGGTTGCCCGCACCGTCTACCAGTATGCTCGTGCTGGTGTGGCTGGCATGCACATCGAAGACCAAGTGCAAACCAAGCGTTGCGGCCACTTGATGGGAAAGCAAGTTGTCTCGCGGGAGGAGTTCATCACTCGTATCCGTGCTGCAGTGATCGCCCGTGATTCCATTCCTGGTGGTTCCAACTTTGTGGGTGCTCACGAGTAAAGACAAAAATCTTGCTTATTGGGTGATAGGTCATCATTGGCCGCACTGATTCCGCTCAAGTTCTCGGCATGGACGAGGCTATTACTCGTCTGAAACTCGCTGCTGATGCAGGCGCCGATGTTTGCTTCATCGAGGGTGTCAAGACGGCTGAGCTTCTCACCAAAACGGTCAAGGCATTGGAGCCTAAACCTGTTCTCGTCAACGTCATCTCTGGTGGTCTCACCCCGTCCTTCACTTGCAAGGAGGCTGAAGCACTCGGAGCCAAGATTATCAGTGAGTCCGATGCCCGACGATGGATAAGTTTCGTCTAACGGAGCTCTAGTCTTCTCCTTGGTCTCGTGCGTTGCTGCAGTGCACGGTATTCGTGCAGCCATGCAGTCGTTGAAGAAGACCGGCACCGATTTCTCCTCGGCCAAAGGGATGGACCCAAAAGCATTCTTCGAAGTCATGGGTAAGTCTCAGTGTCTCTGTTGTTACACGGAAAACTTAATGCTTCCTCAGGTCTTCAAGATGTTGTCGATCTCGACATACGAGCCGGTGGAAGTGCTTTCGAAGTCGTATAAAGTCAGCTATTATTAAAGCATCCCTTTAATTTTTTTTCCTGGTCTTTCTCTCCTCGCACCTGCCTCGGAACCGGAAGCATTATGCTGTGTAACAATTAGTGGTCACATCGCATCTCATTACCTACTATGGTCACACTCCTTAGATTTTTTTTCTATCTCTAATCTTTACAATGAATAAAGGTTGATATTACAACCCATCGTTCAACGAAATGCAACTTGAACAGTTACCTTATCAGGTAAGTCGATCCCACCAAAACTGGGTAAATCCCCTTATTTCAGTCCTGTTAGCGGCGTTCCGTCATTTACAGCTAATCGCTCAAGAGCGGAGTATGTTCGGTCTCCGACTGAACACGGCAAATGTAATTGGCTGCATGGTCTCCGGCAAGAAGTCGTACTGGATGCCGATGTGTGGTTTCGCACGCTCATTGTCGTCAGTTCCCAGCACGGGACATGCGGGGCGGAATCCGCTCGCATAACAACTTGCAAAAGCGGACCGCGGTCGCCCGTGTAACTTTCACTCCATTTCTCAACTCGTACTCGATACCCAAGACAGAATCATGACCCGCGGAAAGCCACTGACAGGGAATGAAGTCGCACTTCACAACAGCCGCGAGAGCTGTTGGATCATTGTCCATGGTACGCGATGCCGATTAAGCTTGTGCGACAGTAACTAAGTGCTTCGTGTTCCCCATGTAGGAAACGTGTACGATGTTACAGACTTTTTGGATGGTGCGCGCTTACTGTTTTGCTCTGTATTCACTCGGCTGATTGTCATAGACCATCCTGGTGTGTTTTAGTGCCTCGTGACTTGCTCTCAATCGGATTTTGACAAAATTGGATAGGCGGAAGCAAGATCATCCTCAAATATGCGGGGAAAGACGCGACGTATGTTCTACATTCTGAGGGGAAATTGGTGTCTGACTCCCTTAACAGAAAGGAGTATGAACCCATTCATCCACCGGATGCCATCACCACCAACCTGAAGCCGGAAAAACAGTGAGTGGGAACTACACTTTGGTCAGCGTTCGTGTGCGCTCATTTACACCAATAGCTTGGGGCCCGTTGACCTCGGAACAGTAGAAAAGATCGAGGAGGTAATCACTGACGAGGAACGTAACAGACAAGCCCGCTTTGCAGCTCGTCCAGCTCTTTCCGAAATCCTCAACCTTCATGACTTCGAGGTTCGTCGTCTAGACCATGGGCACGTGGTCTCTTTCCTCACCCCTCCCAGGCTATTGCAAGGATGGTTATGCCAGATAAAGCCTGGGCGTACTATTCTTCGGCCGCTGATGATGAGATTACTAACCGTGAAAACCACTCTGCTTTCCACCGGTATGTCTAGTTTGTATATGTGCAACGTCAATTTCGTCTGACACGTCATAGTGTGTGGTTCCGTCCTCGCGTTCTCAGGGACGTCACCAAGGTTGATTGGTCGACAACAATTCTGGGACACAAGACTAGCATGCCTGTGTACATTGTACGAATGGCTTTCATTTGAACTTCAGCATTGTTGACTTTGTACACCAGACCGCCACTGCCCTGGGAAAGCTCGGTCACCCTGATGGCGAACTAAACCTGACCCGCGCTGCCGCAAAACACGGCGTTATACAGATGGTGAGATCACAAGTTGTCGGTTATGTCTTTCAGGTGTCTCAATCGACTGTGCAGATCCCCACTCTTGCATCTTGTTCATTTGACGAGATCGTAGATGCTGGAGCTCCCAGTCAGGTCCAGTTCCTGCAGCTGTACGTGAACAAGGACCGCGAGATCACCAAG
>JBBPMU010000074.1:0-24542 GCA_038090475.1 Wakefieldia striispora | reverse complement strand
CGTCCAACACGCTGAAAAGCGTGGAATCAAGGGACTGTTCATCACCGTGGATGCACCTCAGCTTGGTCGGCGCGAGAAGGATATGAGGCAAAAGTTCGAAGCCGAAGACCCCTCAGAAGTAAAGCAAGCTGGTCAAGGCGGCATAGATCGTTCGCAAGGCGCCGCGAGAGCTATCAGCGTAAGTGGCGCATGATAACTCAGGGAAACGTGTGACTCAATCGCGTATGCATAGTCTTTCATTGATCCAAGTCTGAACTGGTCGGACATGAAGTTCTTCCAGAGTATCACTAACAGTAAGTGGTGCCATCCTACCCAGCCTGGATAACATTGATCCCCCCGCGTCTCAGTGCCACTGATCTTGAAGGGTGTGCAATGCTGGGAAGATGTACTGGAGGCTTACGACATGGGACTAGCCGGGGTTGTGCTTTCCAATCACGGTGGCCGTCAGCTAGATTTTGCCCGTTCTGGAATTGAGGTCCTCGTTGAGGTTGTCGCTAAACTCAAGGAGAAACGTGGATTGAGCTTTCCTGATGGGAAATTTCAGTTATTCATCGATGGAGGTGTACGTCGCGCAACTGATGTCATCAAAGCTATCGCCCTCGGAGCTACAGCAGGTGCGATGGCTTCCTTCCGATTGCGTTGTGATTGCTTACAGGATGAAACGAAGTTGGTGTGGGACGTCCGTTCTTGTACGCATTCTCGTCTTACGGACAGGAAGGTGTGGAGCAAGCCTTGCAAATCTTGCATGTATGGTTGTTGCACATCCCGTCTTCCTTTCGTTACTTATGGTTCACTAGGACGAGTTTGAGATGAACATGCGATTATTAGGCGCGCGCAACCTCAAAGAAATCGTACCCGAGATGGTTGATGCTTCAAACATTCACATGCACACTGTGCCGGTCCCGAACGATAATCTCTATGACACCAATTGTCCGTATGTTCATTCATGGGCGGATCATTACTGATTAATTCTTCCATTCTATAGACGAAAGACTTCAAGGTGCCCGGATCAAGGAAATAAAGGGCAAACTTTAGTTGCCATCATGCGGGCATGTTGGACAATTTGTTGCTATCTGCAGCCTATCGGAGTATGTATACCATTTCATTTCGCTATGCTACTCTCGTTTTGGGTATTCCCTCCATATGAAAACTGTATTTGGATCGCGGCAGCTGGGATTCCGGGTGCACCATCAGGATCCTTCAGACCCTCTGTCAGATTCGGATAAAACCTCGGAATGTGGCTCCCGCCGCAACGGAGATGACAAGGCGTCAATTCGGATCGCTTCCTACCACCCAAAAACAAAGGGAATCCCAGTTAGGACAGACCGAGACACAACGTTAGCCTCGTGTTGGTTACTTGATTTCCTGAGGTTCAAAACGTGCGAATCGGTCTTTGAAGATTGCCGACCGTGGAGTGATACCACCAAGTTGTACTAGTCTTGCCAAACTCGTTCCTAATCGGTAGCGCACGTTATCTCAGGAGATGATGCTAGATGGACACGAGGGTGTTACCCTAATCGAGATCGTCCGGCGGATCTTGGAGAGGGACTCATTAGCCTACAATCAGAACCAAAATTGATGAGTGGCTAGATCCTGACAGATGATGACGATAGGTGTGCCGCGGGGGTGTGATGCATTCTATGTGTTCAGGATCTCGACCCCCGACGGCCTGACGACGGAATCTGTACATATGGGGGTGATTTGAGTTGGGTCCAACTTATTTGTCAACCGACGTAGTCAGGTGAAGCACCCGGTTTCGCTGGGCGACGTGACTCGCGCTTCCAGTCGGACTGACTCGGACATGAGCAAGTTGCGACGGGATAAGCGATATGATCAGTACCATTAACTGCGCATTACGATTGCTTGTGCGCTGAAGCGAATACCGTCATGTATGGCACGTATGGGGAATCCCGTGAGGAAGCATGAAGTCGACGAGAGAACGTATGGCATGCCGTCTGTCCTGATCAGAGAAGCACCTCCTCGTGTCCTGTCACCGAGCCAATGTATCAATTCCGCGCGCGCATGGTCGGACCGGAAACTTGAAACGACGTTGAGGGGGAAGGAAAGGGTGCATGCATGTCTTCCCACCTTGTCCGTACCTCGCCCCTGAGGTTCCATTCCTCTCCTGTGTCCCATGTGACTCGTTGAACGTTTCCGCTACTAGTAGCCCCGCTTTACACACGTCTTTGTAAGGGAGAGAAGACCAGTCGTGAGAGGGAGTTCCTATTTTACCGATGGACAGCGGAGGTTGAGGCCATGAAGTTGGGCTTGTAGACACCCGTGGTATGGCCGTTTAGCGCGAGCGCGAGGCCTGTCCTTTGGCCGCCTCATCGTTGCCGTCACTGCGGCTGCTGCAAGCCTTGAGGCTGGTATGGTCAGCGATATGAGGTGTCCCATGCTGCTAGTCAAGGTGGCGGTGGCTGTCAGAAAGAGGCGTGCCGAGGTAGGGAGAAAGTCTTAGAAGTCAACCATGAGCAAAAAGATGAGTCCGATTGATTCTGAGACAGCGGTTCACGGCAAGAGGACGCCGTCGACGACTCTGAACGGGCCCAGAGTCGAGCATACTGCTGGCCTGCACCCGGGCCGATGCCCTACAATATGCTTGTGAATTGGAAGAGAGGACGAAGACGACCATGAACGAATTGCAGGCCAGACCTCTAGGAAGACAGTCATTCAAATCGCACTAGTAGGAATAACTCGCTCCCGCGGCGTTAATCACGAACTTGAAGACTCACCAATCCAGGCAGTTACAGCCTGTAATCAAACTAAAATGAACCCGAACACGATAATCGATCTCTCTCATTCGCTACGCGAGCCAGTGCCATGCTACCCAGGGGATCCCGGATTCAAAATGAGTCTCGCATGTTGCTTCCCCATGCCTGGCACCATCAACAACCAGACCAATCAACTAGACTCCGAGGTGGTCGTCCGTGTGCATGCCCTCTCCCTCGGTACCCACACGGGTACACACATCGATGCACCCTTCCATTTCTTCCCGTCGGGTCAAAAGTTGCACGAGATTCCGCTCGCTCAGTTCGTGGGTCGTGCGGCCATTCTGGATGTCCGTCATCTCGCACGAGATCGGGGAAGGATCAGTTGGGCAGATATGACAAACAGGGGTAGGGGTGGGGACGCCGCCCTAGCGGTGTTATCACGCATTGGCTCACGCACAGAGGGCAAGGCAGATATCGTGTTGCTCTGGACGGGCTGGGACGTCCACTGGGGTACGTCGCGCTACTTTGAACACCCCTACTTCTCAAGAGATGTCGCTGCCGCATTGCACGACCTCGGCGTGAAGGTCGTTGGCGTGGACATGCTCAACCCAGACGAAACTCCTTCCGATGAGAACGCGGTGACCGAAGAAGGGTGGGGAATGCACGAAACACTACTGGGCCACGGCGTACTTATTTGCGAGAATTTGACGTGGGTTGGGGAGCTGAGTAGTGCTGTGAATGATAGGGAAGAGGAGACGTGGGTGAGTTTGACACCATTGAGCGTACACAATGCGGATGGTGCGCCCGTACGAGCGTACGGATGGAAACAACTCATCGCTTAATGGTACACCTCGTTTGTTTCTGTTTGCTCCTACTACACTCAGTCTAGTCACCGTCCGTGTATGCACCTCGATCGACAGTTCATCGGACAGAACGCCTATGACGGCGCCAGTTGACTGAATGATAGGGGTCAATTGTATAGAAATGGCATGTGTGTGTCACCTGACCGCGACGCGCTCCATCCAACTACGACTTCCGGGTTAGTGCAACAATGGCGTGAGGGTTTCAGGGTTCCACAGCTTGTCCACACTCCCGGAGGTTGAAATACGTTGATCTGTTCGTCCATTCTCTTTCTTCACCCGTTCTTTCCTTAACATGTCCAACTCTCACCAGGCCGAGTCTATCGTCCGACACCAGTCGACACGGACTACCACGTCCAGCGCGCAACAAGCTTCTCAGCTCGAGTTCACCAGCGATTCCACTCCAGCCAAAAAGAAGTTTGGTTCAAACTTGGCTTACACCTCCACGCCCCAGGATTACGAATCAGCTCGCGAACAACTTAGCGACGAGATGGAAGGTCGCTGGTTGGTGCGATGCCCGTTGAGGAATTTCTCGACACATTCCTCTCTACTGCCAATGTGCCGTTACCAGAAATCTCCGAGAATCCGTTCCAAGGAGTCCAGGAGAACGGTCCGGATAGCAGCCGTTACGCACCATTTGTGAGTAGTCCGTAACCCTCTGTAGTTATTCAAACCGGGTGACGGTTTCCCTCTTTCAGATCAGCGCGATTCAGCAGTGGATGCCACATCTTAAAGCGGTGAATACGAGCAACAGAGAAGACACGTCGAACAAGCTAAAACTCAAAACGGACATCTCAATCTACAGTCGCGATTGCCCAGTCCCGGACAGGACTGATTTCTCCAAAATAGAGCTTTGGATAGAGTTCAAGAGCAACGATGGCGTCGCTTTCCAGGATTTTCTAGCGAATATCACAGAGGAAGCGCGTCGTTCCGCGATCGAATCAGGGTTATTCACCCCGGCTACGACGGAGGGAGAGTCGATCCGAGGTCAACTGTCGCATTACGCTGGTGCTCTGCACAGCGTACAATTTCGCAACTTCTCGTTCTCGGTCCTAGTCGAAAACCACAACGCTCGATTTCTGCGATGGGACCCATCTGGTGTCGTTGTGACTGCTGCCTTCAACTACCGTACGCAGCCCGAGCTTATGGCCGAATTTTTGTGGCGGTTTGACCACCTTTCTGCCGAGAAACGTGGTCACGATATCACCGTCCAACCAGCGGACCTTGCAGACGAAGTCGCCACACGCGTAAGGCAAAAACTAGGAATCAAGAACAACGATACGGCGTTGTACAGATACGAGTTGCCTAGCATGTCTGGCTTAGGCTATGCGTATGGCCCCAAGCCGTCAACCCAAAATCGGTCGCTCGTTAGCCGGTGCACTCGAAGCCTACCCGTAGTCTGGATTCCGGTCCAGGACGATGTCCCGAGGGACGGACCATGGTGTGAAGAGCGGATCATCTACATGAAAGATACCTGGCGGTTCTTGTCCAGCTCGTCGGATATCAAGGTGATGCCTGAACACGAGATCTACGAGATACTGCACTCCGAACGGACTCCCAACATCCCCGAGCTCGTCGCTGGTGGTGACATCGACGGCGGAAAGACACGAACACAAGAGTTTGTGAATGCTTCTTGGCTGTGCGTGAAGCCACGGATCTCGCCGTATCAACACTACCGGCTATTCCATGGGGTCGTCGGCCGAGCACTTTACAAGTTTCATTGTACAAAACAGCTGGTGAGGGGCATCTTCGATGCGCTTGAAGGTACGGTTCCTGCATATCCTGACTCTCATTTCTAACAAACCATGATACAGCGCATTCCCATGCATTCGAAAAAGCAAAGATTTTACACCGCGATATAAGCGCAGGAAACATCATATTGACGGAAGATGGCCGGGGTCTATTGATTGATTGGGAGTTGGCGAAAATGGTGGATGACGTCGGAAGCAGACGTCCTGATCGCACTGTAAGTCGTCTAGCGTCATGATATTATATACTAATTGCGGTCAACCTGACTAGGGAACATGGCAGTTCATGTCTGCCAACCTCCTTCAGAACCCTGGCAAGATGCATCAATTTACGGACGACCTCGAGTCGTTCCTCCATGTCCTCGCATGGATTACTCTGCGTTACGTGCCTGCCTGTGACGTGTATTCAGCAGGTGATCGGGATGATGACCTCGCCAAGTTTGATGAGGTTGCTTCGAACCTAGGTCAATTCGAACGTGGCGGGCTCGTCAAGGCCCTTGCCTTTGCTGCAGGCGCTTATCCATCTCAGAAGTTTCAACCTAGAATACCTACTCCGCTTCTGAGGCTTCTGGGAACCCTGAGCTCGCCTTTCAAGTCATTCTACGGCGAACCTCCGAGTGGCGAAGATCGGAGGAGGATCGACGTTCCGCGGGACCAGTTAGATGAAGAGCTCTTCGCGTTACGCTTCTTCATTTTTAAGTATGACAAGGATATGGAGTCTCTCAAAACTGCTAGATTGTTCCTTGATAAAATGAGCCACACCTTGGAGAAGGAGGTATGGCCTGCAGACGACAAGGCGGACGATAACCTACCAGGTAGTTTTGCCAAGACGAAGAAAAGTCGGATAAAGACGATACAGCGTGGGATCAGTCATTTGGCGAACTCGAAAGGGACATCATCGAGGGGGTCGAAGCGTGGGGCTAGTCCAACGTCGGAACAGGGCTCAAAGCGTCGTCGTCGTACGCCTGCTACGTCTGAGGCTCATACATAGTACGGGGACTATGGAAGTACCTAGATGTATTTGTAGTTTTCAAGGATAGATAATCTACAGCGCATAATATGACTCTGTTTAATGATCTCCCGCAACGGAATAACAGTGGAAGGAAGTCTCACTGGCAGTCAAAATGCCGGGTAGCTTCAAATGGGTCAAGTCGTCCTGAAAGTTTGAGTGTGGTTTTACGGTACATAATTCGTTTCAAAACTCATACCGAGACCTTGTCTCTAGCAAGATGTATTGGCTATCGAACTTGATAACTAGTAGCTCTTGCTAGAAGCGCTCGCGGGGACTGGGCTACTACTTGGCCAAGATTGGTTTCAGGTCGTTCGGGAAGATTCTGAGCCCTCTTAACAGTTGAGTGGCGCCGTATTCAAGTTCGAGCAAGGAGCCCGCTGTTTTGATCCCATCAAACGCAACCCGTTCTCTTTCTTCAACATAAGCTAAATGGCGATGAAAGCTAGTTTCAGAAATAAGGTGAAGCTGGCCGCGACGATACCGGTTACAGTCGGGGATGAATCGTCTAAGATTCGTCTTGGATTGGAGGGCCGGAGGTCTGCATGTCGGATACGCTGCATCATAGTGCAGAAAGGCGATGTGTATGCAACTTTTGAACCCCGACTCGGATCCTCATCAAATCGACTCTGCCGTTTCGTAGCACGGGCACACTCCCGACATCTCCTCAAGTGTTAGAGAAGGCGCGAGAGAAGGCGCTAACTAGCAAGTGCGTTACAGTGTTTCATTTCGGTTTGGTCTGATCTGCCATTGACTCGAAAAATATCGCTGGCTGATTCAATGAATCGATTTGAATCAATAATCCTAGGCAGGCTTTAGCAACAAGATGAAAGACAAGAATAGTGAACGGTGGAACCAAGGTTGGAACTTGGGAGTGACCAGGGAAATCACCATCATGTCAGGTGCGTGGATGAGGACTACTAGAGCTGGACAAGTATCTGGCGCCTCATCTGGTACCATGGAAATTCCGGAACGACCTAATCAGTGCTGTTGGTCCTCGATGCTTGTGGACTGTTTGGCTGATCGTTCCCGCGACTAGGTGTTTGAGTTGAGCACGCGCTGGCAGCGCCGGGATATGATGGTACATGAACCAAGCAGACTTGAAAAATCTGCTAAACCCTACGTGCCTATTCAGGCTTTGTCAAAGCGATTGTCTCCCAGTGTGGCAGTGGACTTGTCCACCCGCTGTGGACAATAGTGTCTACGAGACATGTCCACCACCCGTCGTTGGTATATATAAGGTCGGCCGGGCGGAATCATGGTTCTTCAAGTCGATCGACTATCACTTTAGCTGTCATGCCTGCTATCGCAACACTTGTTTCGCCGGCCCCAGCTCGTCCCGTAAGTGACGCCAACCTTCTGTATTCCGAGTCACTGAAGCACCGTTTGTGTATTGCCAGGACACACCAATTCCCGAGAAAATAGTCGAACTCACAGATGTACAACCAAAGAAACGATTCTCCCCAACGCGCCCTCGCCGCAGACCGGACCCTTTGTTTCCACCATCCTCACCATATGCCGCAATTCTGCCTATACAACTCAATATCGACCCCGATACTGATACTGATACGGAGCCAAGCATGTCGGAGAACGAGGAGGATGAGGATGAATACACCCTTAGCGCCTACGGAGATATCTCTCTCAGCCGAGTCATCATCTCCCCTTTGCAATCGCCTACAAGTCCGAGTCCGAATACCAGCCCCTTGCAGTCAAGATTCCCTCACCCCAACCTCCGCCTTAGAGTTCGGCGACCACCTATGCCAAAGCGCCGAATGAGTCACGCTTACGTCCCTGATCCGTTACCTCTCACTGGGGGGTTGGATCCTGAAGACCGCTGGCCGGGTAGCCCCAGGCCCATAAGAAAGGTGAGTCGCCTTCGAATCGCCCCCTTCTCTTACTCATGGCACGACTAAATTCCCTCACAGAACCAGCGCTGGCATCAGCATCAACCAATACTCCCCCCTCTCTCCATCGCACCTCCCAGTTCTTGGGTGCCAGAGGAAAGGGTGTCAGTCAAGAACAGTCCCGTCGGGAAACCAGCCAACGAACCCTCACCCGAATCGTCCACCATTCGACCTTCGACATCGGATTCATCTGCGACTCAGCCAGTCAATCTGCCACAAGAGGCCCGTAAACAGAAGGACGATGTCCAAAAGTCGCCACTGTCGTCACCGGTACCGAAACCTCCGCAGAACGAGCCCAAGCCAACGCCTTGGCGAACGAGACTTCCTGCCCGACTCCCGATTCCAAAGTGGGGTGTATAATGCGCCCAACGAGTGGTGACCAGTTTTGAAAGGAAAGGTGGGATGGCATCACCATCCGGACCGGATATGAAGTTCACAACTTTACGACTGCCTGTAAATTGTTTTTCTTTGTCCCAGTTATTATCGCACTTCGCGCCAGTGAATTGAACCTCAATGTTTTCTCGAAGGCTATCGTCCACAGACACTTCGATTTACACGTACATATGTAAGTATCTCGTTGCGAGATTGAAAATGGAATCGTAATGCTGTATAGTAGCAACATCATATTTTGCATTTGCAGACACTTCAACAGTCGCTTAGATTTCTCGATCCAACTAAATTTAGTTCAATCATCTGCGAGACTCTCTTCACGGTGGCGGTATATACCTTGCGAAACGAAACATAGCGTTTCAAGCCCGAGTCAGATGCATGGTCGCTCTGCCGCCTTTTACTCGGTTTCACTGACGGAAAGCTACTCACAGGCAAGAGATCGCTCCGCACACGGAATGTGCGTCCCGAAGGTTCAATGCACCTTGACGGGAGGGATGAACTCCTATTACTGGAGACAAAGGAGGCCTTAGTTGGCGCAGGTGTTGGCTATACTTGAAGACTGCCGATCGCAAGAGCTGCAGCGAAGTTGAGTTGGTGTCATCCAATTAGATCGTATTTGGTCCTTCAACGATCTCCACCAGGGTAGACCACCGGTATGTGCTTGTTATCATTTCAGAAATAGCCTCGATGTCTGCGGGAATAAAACGGATGGACCGAAATCATGGTGTCGCAAGGTAATGGACTTCCGGAGTTCCAGATTCCCGAGTGGGCAAGGCGGTTGGGGTAGTTAGAGGATGTCAGATCCGTCAATTCCAGCGTAGTTTCATCGGATATAACCTGAGCATTGATCGGCTTGAGGCGGCGACGAATAGGCGAACATCTGCCATACTATTTGCGCTTACAGCTGCCCAGTGATATGCTCTTCGGGGAGGTGGATGTGACAACAAACGTAGCCATCCATTCCACCAATCAAAGAAGTTCCTCGTGTACATTAAAGTAACTGCGCCACAGAACGTAATGGGTTGGTCAATTCCGTGGGGCTGGACCAAGACAGTCAGAAAGCTTACCGTACCACCTTCCCGGTCCCTCGACAGCTTCCGGTCCCTCCCTCGCCCCATGTGACGATCCAACGACCGACAACCTCGCCCTTGTCGTTGAACGTTTCTGCTACCGTTTCTTCCTGGTTTGGGGGCCCTGCTTTGCTCGCGGCGACGCTATCCTCGTCGGAGGGAGGAAGCTGGATTGCGAGGGGGAGCTCCCATTTCGCGAATGGGCGGTTTGTCGGGACTAAAAAGTCAGGATCGTAGACGCGCGTGGTGAGCTTTTTGAGCGCGAGCGTAAGCGTGGTCATTTCGAGGGCCTCATCGACGCTGTCGTCTCCGCTGTCACCCTGAGCCTTGAGGCGACGAAGATCAACGACATAAGGTGCACCACACCAGCCGACCAGCGCGGTGGAGATGCCGCTGGTCGATACGGCGGTGGCTGCCAGAAAGATACGTGCTGAGATGGGGAGAGAGGATTCGACGATGAACAAAAAGGGCGTCATGGTGAAAGTGAGGCCGAGCGACGCGAGCGAGAAGATTTTAAGACGACGGAAGGTCTGCGTCAAGGGACCATGGTAACCGGAGGACGTAGTGGCAAATTCAGAGTCGGGTGTGCTGCCGACCTGTGTATCTCCGGTGCTCGAGGCACTGGTGGATTGGGAGTGAGAAGACGGCCCTGGACGACGTGCGAGTTGCCGCCGTGTGTCAGAGTTTCCGCGAGCGGTCAAGAGTCGTTGTGCCGCAGAGCCGTTGCACACCCAGGCAGAGTAATGCCGACTTTGACCGGTGGAACGAGCCCTTAACGTCTGTAGTACTGCTCTGCGACATAAAAGTGTCAGTGTCATGAGGGACGACATTGGCAAAACGTTGAAGCAACGTTAAGGCAGTGGATTGCCTTTTCATTTACGGCCATCTGGTTCTCTGATCTCATCGGCGGGACGCGCCGGCCCAGCCAGCCATGGATGCACCTGTCTATTACTCGAAAGCCGAGTTCATTGAAACGGTACGTATGTGTCCCCTTCTGTTGGGAGACACCACCTGGATGTATTGAAAAAGGATACAGGTAACAAGGTTTCTCGACGAGCCACCATTGCAGGGCCACAAAACATCATCCTCGGTGGCAAGACGATCATATCGAGCGGTGCTATAATTAGAGGGGACCTCAGGAGGACTGGGCCAGGGCATGCAGTTGTCATATCCTTGGGCAGATACTGCCTGGTTGGGGACGGCTGCATCATGAGGTTTGCTTGACCCTCCTCCTATTTGGGAGCGCATCACCCATGGATGTTGCATACTCCATAGGCCACCCTATAAAACGTACCGCGGAAACTTCAACTACTATCCAATGAAGATCGGAGACTACGTTCATATTGGCGCCAACTCTGTCATCGAAGCGGCAACAATTGGCAATCACGTCGTCATCGGAAAGAATTGTATCATCGTGCGTTTTGCACAGTATGTCTGTCCGTCCCGATTTATAAATCCCGACCCCCAGGGAAAATTCACTATCATCAAGGATTGTGCCCAGGTGGCAGACAACACTGTCATCCCACCCAACACGGTCATACCCGCCTTGGCATTATTCGCAGGTTCACCAGGTTCGTCACCCATTTGTGTCTCGTGAAATGGTCGCAAATCGAGGTTGGATTGCAGGTCGTTTTGTCGAAGACCTCCCAGAGTCCACGCAGGAGATGGTGGAAGCGCAAACTAAGCAATACTACACCCGGTTCCAGCCTTTGGACCGATGAGCGGGTCTTTGTGACGAAACCAGATTTACGATCCCTGCATATTCTCACATTGAACTTGTACATCAGTTTTCTCTTGTTCATTCGATTGTGCGTACAGCTTGTACTAGTGGCTGATTTCGGTGGTCGTGCAACCCCAATAATCGACTACCTACGTCCATCAGACCTTCTGGTGTCAGAGTACATAGGAATATCTTTTCCTATCTTCTCGGCAACACTTGCGGATCGGACATACACGATCAAAATAAACCGACGCATCGGTGTCAGGGGTAGATCATGCCTGGTAATTTCGCGAGTTGATGACCATCATTCCATCTATGTATTTATATCGAGAAATTGGAAGGCACTTCAAGTTCTCGTGCGATCACCCGCAAGTAGCTTCGCCCCTTTTGGACTAGGTCATTCTTCGATAGGGCTGATTAGTGAGGCTCTTGGTGAACCAATCACCAGATCCAATGGACCGTCTTCATGAGAATTACTGCCGCGAGCAGGGCAGAAAGCTCGCATCGGATTCTGGCGAGGGAAAGGCCGAGTTATTGACACTGCTGGCGCAGCACAAACGATTCGAGTGATACTGAGAAGTATGTTGGGCTCAGAGTCAGGAGGGAGTCAAAGTGCCTATGTGCCCATAAGTGCGCATGAGACATGGTTCGAGTAGCTGTACACATGCATACCGGTAGTGCTTAACATGTTACAATGTCAATATAAAGCATAATGTGATGGGTGTCCATGGATCAACGTCCTACACGCACTGTCGGACTGCCTGGAACCATAATGTCAACTCTCTCTGGCCGGTTGGACAAAGTCAACCCGTAGTCGCTCAGATCGAAACATAGTTTCTTTGGTGCCAAAGGCTTCGACTGAGCGAATAGTTCTTGCAACGACATCGAACATGAATCAAAGTCCGTCCTAGAGCGGATCTCCAAAACGTCCTTCAAGGTCGTCTGTGCCTAAAGATCTCAGTGATCAGCCACCAACGTCGAGCCCAGCAGGGAAATCCACTTGCAAGCTGCTCGGATATCCAATCGAGGTAAGCAACCAACCGGTGAACGTTGTCAAGCATGATTTCCAGTCCGGTCACAAACTCTCGCATCCTGTCCTCCACGGATGCGGTAGGATATCGAATGGTGTCTCGCCACCACCAACTGTTCGATCTCTCATCCACACTTTCGGCGACGCGAACACTTGAAATGAAGGGTGATAACTGTTGATGGAGTGTGTGAACGTATTGAAACATTCTTCTAACACGTGGCTGCGCCGCGGAATATTCCAAGATGAGATTCGAGGCGGTACGCCAATAGATCGCGTAGAGATGTGCGTCCCGGTACTGTCCATGCACCGTGGAACCGTGTGAAACCGCAGGGTCGGAGACGAGGTCGCCTAGTTCGTCCAGGGCAAGAGTGAACTAGCCAGAGGGTCATCAAAAAGTGGAGTACCCTCGCGGCAAGAACGTACGCTTCTACCAACGAAACCACCAGACGTGAAGTCGAGCAGAGAAGTTTCGAGAAGTTTCGTCAGATTTGTTAACATGTCGCCTTCCTGGATGATGTAAGGTAACTCGGCGGGGTTGTGTTGAACGAAGACTCCTGGGATACTGGGGTTCGTATGGTGAATACGGAGAGTAGTTACGAGACAACCGGACAACTCACTTTGTTCGGTATGTCTCGATAAAAGAGCGAAGAGGTAAATCAAGTCCGGCATTTAATGACGACAGTGCTTTTGCATGCTGAACTTGATCATAAAGAAACTGCAATATAGCGAGTTGCTGATCACTCGGTTCAAATAGTGAAGGATTGGCGTGGCTATGCAAAGTTCTACTGGGCGATAGAAGGGGAAAACATTTCGTCATCATCCAGGGCGTTGGTTGTCGAGGCAGCTCAGATGCATACGGTGCCTAAAAGACGTCGTTCAGCGACCGCAAGGACAACCGATTAATGACCTGATTACCCATTCGAGAAGTGCCCAGAGTAGCAAACAAATTGTGACGATCCTGGAGAGAGCTTTTGCAAGGTCGCAAGCCGAATAGACCAGATCTTCGAATATGAGGCTGAGCCGAGAGAGGTGGGCACGACAACTGAACAATCCTTGCGGGAGGACCTGGCGCCTCCGAGGGTGAGGAGGAGAGTTGGATTCACGTCGCATAGGCGGACTGAGCGTGGATATCCTGTGCTGAAGGAGGGTGAGATCAAGACTTGACGCCGTGCTGGTAGAACAGTAGGAAATGTCGCTGGGTGGTGTCGACAACGTAGGACTGCTTTCTGGAGATGTCGAAGGTGTTGCGAGCGGTCCGCGATGAGGCGTCAATCGGATAGGAGTTCGTGAACTTGTCATACCAGTGACGTCGATATTAGTGAACGTGGTCCAGAGATCGGATCAGCATAAAAAAAGTAGCGTATAGGGTTGGGACGGTGCCAGCCAGTCCCTTTGCGAGGTGGTCCGTGTCGTGACAGCGCGCGAGTGTTGAGCCGAGTGCGTATTTATGATTCCCCATCGATGTCACTGCCACCTCCGAGCTACTGGACAAAAAGAAAAGCCCGGAAGAATCGCAGTTGAACTGCCCGAGCACGCGGGTACAGCTTGGGGTACGTGAGCGTGGGGACGGCGAGCTTCTTGATGGGACTGCTTATTGTGCAACCATGGGGATGAGCAACGCGAACGGTACGGTCATGAATTGGTTTGGGATGGGAAGACAATAAACAACTCAATGCCAAAAAAGTCAATTCCCCCCTGAATGCGATCGCAGAAGTAAACTGGGATCTCCACGTATGTACATTGTTCCTGGAACACCAATATATATCTGCGGGAACTACACAATAAACGAGTACACAACCCAGAACCAGCATACCAGAAAGCCAGTTTACTAATTGAGTGCCTAAGCAATGGTGGTGGAGACGGAGTAGCTGTTGGTCATGAGCTCAGCGGAGCCAGTGAAGGGCTCAGTGCCAGACTCGATGGCCTGAAGGTAAAGAGATGAGGAAACGCCCTCATTATCGATGATCCAGGCTTGTTGTAATGTCAGAATAGTCCGCAACAGACCAAGTGAAGATAGTATCTCACTAAAGAACTCGTTCAAATCAGCACTAAAATTATTGATGTTGCCGTCCTGGCTGACAAAGGAGATTGTCTCCCAATTGCTGTTAGGACCCTTCCAAACATTCCAGGTATAGCCAGCAATGGAGACACCGGAGGTCTGAAGGGAACCAACGGGTTGGATACTACATCATATCAGGTAAGAAAACTGGGGGAACAATTCATACCGGCAGGCTTACCCGCCAAGACCAGAGAGCCAAATCATAATCTCGTACGAAGAGGTGGAGGAGGCCTGGGCACCATTTGCAGTGGTACCGATCCAGATATCGTAGGAGACATCAGCGCGAATGCCAGATGACTCTGTCACGTATTCCCAGTTCCATGCTGTGGGTGCCGAGGTGATCTCGCTCAACTGTCAAAAGCAAATCAGCCTCAGCATCGTTCCAACAGGTGTGGAAAAAACAACCTACCACCATACCCTTGGCAGTGGTCGATTCGACATTCGTATCTGCCAGCAGTGTCAAGCAACCGTGCCACGTTATGAAAGGGTTCTTACAAGTTTTGACATTATTTTCGTTGTTAGCCCAAGTCCAGGTGGTGGACCAGGAGATGTCGTTGCCAGATGTGCTGATCAACGTTGCGGTCTGGTTGCCCGTGCCGTCAGCTGCCAGAAAGTTCTACTCAGCCACCCATTTAATTCAGCCGCAGCATCACTCGCCAATGCCCCACTGATTGTTGCAGAGCTCGTAGTTCCCTTGCGTCATGCAGGAGTATTGACCTGTGAGGGTAGTACTACCCCTAGCCAAAGCGAAGAGACCAGAAGTGAAGGCGAGCGAGAGGAACATTTTGTGCGTTCTACGCGTTGGTCCTGAGATATCTGAGACAGACCGCAGCAGCAGCACCCTCTTTATAGGCTAGGATAAACTGCGTCATGTCCGGTGTGTTACCTGACATTCTTGCATCCGTTCATACGAATGTTGCACAAGCGAGGTTTTGCCGAGGAACCTAAAGTTGTATCATTCTTATACATAGATACTACCGGAAGAGTAGTCAAGTGTGCTGGAAGTGCGCACAGGGTCGTCACGTGTGTTTGGTTACTGCGGGTAATCATGCGACATAGTGACATCTGATCATGAAAATGAACTTGATGATTGGTTGTACCCACCAGGACTTTGCCCGACTCGGGGTTTTCATATCTATGGGAGAGAACTGTGACCACGAAGGTAAAGTGGTCAGTCGATCGTCAACGTGAACATACGATACCTCACGCCGAGAAAGCTCAGAAGAATGTCCGGCCGAAGTGAAGCTACAAACAAGTTCAGTCCGAGGCACGGGAATCGTTTAAATTACACGATAGTGGTCGGGTATATAAACACGTGTTTGCGACCAGGCGAGTACAGAGGGTAAGACGGCTACTAGGACGACTTGCGTCTCCGTAGTTTGTTCCGTTTGCGAATATATTTACACTGTCGTATCTGCGGGTAAACATGCACAATTATCATATATAATGCCTAGAAACGAGGATGAACGGATTTCTCACGACGTTGGGCGAACTTATTGGATAACCAGCTAACTGCTGTGCTTGGGTTGCTTTTCACGAAACCGAAACGACGCGAATACGGATTTGCTCTTCTTCTTGACTGCGGCTCCTTCAGCGGGGGGTTTAACAGCTTCAGAGTCAGAGGCGGGATGTTCTTTAGATGGAGACGTGGTAAGAGATTTCACGATGAAGCTCCAGAATTTGTTGTTGCTCGTTTGAAGCTCGTCTTGTAAGATCGACTGGTCGGCGATGCGAGCTAGTCTACGAGATTCGTTCGTGTCGCGTCTGGAGACAATACTACTGGATGGAGGTCGTTCGTCTGCCCATGCCCACCCCCAGGCTCCAGTCGACGATTCGAGGCTGCCTACGAATGCCCGAGACGTCTCCTTGTGATTTCCTGGAGCCCGCCAATTCTGCGATTCCTGTAGCTGTGTTAGGTTACGAGTGCTGTCCTTCTTGGAGAGGTCTATATTTCGTTTCCGGTGTTTCTCTATTGTCAACAACTCTTTCGCGTACTTCTGGTCGAAAATAGCTTTTCCCTCTAGGTAGCGACGGATAGCCCTCTCCGAGAGAACCCCGATGATCGCCGGTGGCACGTGCATAGCATCGATTTTGTCGACGGGCTCCAGAGGTCTAATGACCCCTTGGGTAGACACTCTTTCGCGGATCATGCCTTCCTTCCACGTTGGGCGACCCTGCCAAAATAAAGTATGAAAAACAGCCTCAATCATGGCGTCGCCGTCTCGCGATCCTTGGTACGGCACTTGCCTCGTCATCGTAGTAAATACTCGCTTCACCAGCATATCGTACCCCAGGTGTGGACGTGCCTCGTCGTAGTTTACCCACGATTTTGCCACTTCCTCCCCCTCTGAGTGATTGTTCGGAAGTTGATCTTGACGTTGATGCTCGAATTGGTTTCCTCTGGAAAGAGAAGAACGGTGGCGGATAAAAAGATGGACCTGAATTTGTTGAGCCTGACACAGCTGCGGGGGCACTATGCGAGGCCACTTGGCCGCTCGGTGACTCGTTCACAGACGGGCAAAATCCTTTCTCGGCGGGTGCAGGGCTGAGGAGGTCCTCGCTCACGGGACTGCTGACTATGCGCGGTGGCGTCGAAGGAGTTGCCTCTGAGGAATTTGGCGTGAGTTCCACTGGGTTCAACGTCCCCATAACATATTTTGCGAATGTCGCGATCGCACGATAACAGTATTTTGCTGGAGTTGTGAAGGGAAAAAGGACGGGTAAAACATGCGCAGTATCTAAGAAGAGAGTCAGCTCCTGTTTACATCCTCCATTCGCTGAATGCACACCGTCATAGACTTGGAGATGGACTGGTGTGGGCCCATAACGGTCTTCTATGCCTACCAATGGCGGATATAACACTCGAGCCTGATCACTGGGAGGATACCCCGAAGGATCAGCTGCTTTGTGTGCCCTTGGTGAAAGTAAAATCAGTTATTTTCCTTTTTCATGGTGACTGACTCACAAGTAAACGACTTCGTCCCTGATCACCTCCTTCTCACCCGCAATGATGAACAACGGGGGCAGCCCGCCCAAATACGAAAGGACCGGACTAACAAGAGGGTGCCCGAGAAGGCTGTTCTGGGTGTATAAATGGATCTGTGAGTCTATTCTCAGCTCCCCGGACTTGGATTGAAGAGAGACGGTTTGATGATTCTTTTCATCAACCGAGGGGAGTGCTGCGGTAGCCCCGACGTCTATAGGCATATCGTTTGGTTTCCCGTCGTCACCACTCAGGCTGAGCTTCGAGCCAAATAAAGCATCCTGGGTAAGTTCCGGAAGAACCCCTTCGCCGGCCTTGTTTCCGTGCGCGACACGGACGATACGTTGAATTTTTCGCCGAATCCCAGTACGGATTCTGTGCGCCATCTCCTCTGATGGTGGAGGCCATAACGCACTAGGCTTGTGAAGAGATAACCCATACAAAGGAAGAATATCCTGATGCACGGTAAGTTTTACAAGAGAGTATGACGACTAGAAAGTTCAAATCACCGTCGTAGTATTGGTGTGAACGCTCGGAAACGAATGTGTCAAATCAGACCAGGGTGAGATCAGAACACCGCCAGCAGGCAGTGGCAAACCAGTGTCACGTAACACTTGAAGCAAAGCAAGAGTTAGTCCGCCTCCCGCCGAATCTCCTGCGACTACAATGTGTGACGGGTTCATAGGTTGATGGGTTGCTTCGGGAGGAGGCTTGATCAAATACAGGTCTATACGATTCTCAGAGGTCAATCCTCGCAAAATAAGCTGCTGTCACACTCACAGGCTGCAACCAGATCCTGAAGCGCACAAGGAAATGGATACTGCGGAGCGAGACGGTAATTAATGGCTAGATTCATTCAGTGCTTGTCAGACCAATGGAAATCCATGGAGAACTTACCGAACGCTCGGCCTTTTATCTTTCTTGCGAGTCGCTGAATACAGTGTCTGCCCAGTGAGGTGTTTTAACATAAATACAAGCAAGGAAAGTATAAACCAAGTTACCTTTCCTGATCGAGACTTCCGAAATAATATCCCCCTCCGTGGGTATACAAGACACAGCGCAAGTCACCGGTGTTCTGGCCGTCGGTGGCGTTGGGATCCGAGATAGAGGTGGGAAACGTATCGGGCATGTCTTGCGGAGAATCATTATCGTCCGCCTTCTTTTGCTCAGATGCCTTTCTATGTTTCTTCGCCTCTTCCCAGTCTTTCCTGGCGGTTATCCACTCTCCAGAAACTCTGCGGGAGCATCAGTTGCAGCCGAAATTATCCTAGGGTTGACTTACCCAGAGACACCACGTACCTGCCACCATTTAGTACCGCCGACTAAACGAGATACATGTTCCGCGCCCCCAAGAGCCTGTATGAGCAAAGTGGCCGCCTCATCGCAACAAGATGTGGGCACAGTGACCCGTTCAACATGTACCCAGGGAGGAGATGGAATCCGGGTATTGGAGAATGCTTGGATTTCTTCGACCGGATGGCTGTGGTGCCATCAGATACCAGTCTACTGAGTGGTTTGCTCACTCACTGGGTCGCTACCTCCAAGAACCTCTGCGAGCACTCAGTTGAGGTTGTTGAAAGATGACTCGGAGCGCATGCAAAGACATGCCTTGATTACAGTGAACGCTTCATCATAGAGAAGTTCATCTTGTCGAAGTTGAGTGAAAGGAAGATCAGGCACCGCCTCTTCTTTTTTGACACGATCGAAGTAATGCTTGAGTAACGCTTCCAAAGCAATTGGTCCAAGCTGCAGGCCAGCCGAATAGGTGAGCGAATTGGGCATCTGAGGGTAGACACTACAGGAATGGGTAATGCGGAGTCACGGTGCGGACACAAAGCGTCAGAGTTGAGTCATGTATATCAGACAGTGGTAGTAACAAGGTGACAGTGGATCAAATGACAGCACCGCCGAATGACAGATAGTGGTAGCCATATGTCAACTGGCATTTGGCATATGCGACTTGCTCGCACGTGACCATCACAACACCACAACAAATCGGAAAACGAAGCATCTGGTGCTGCCGTTGTCCAGGCTGGCCAACTCGAAGCCTTCTTCGAGACCATCTAAAAAGATATCCCCAATTCTCACATTGAATTCCTCTAACACACGATGAGTGTTCGGCTAGCTGGCCATCGACCAGCCACCTGCTAAATTGGGTTTGGTTGGCTCTTGACAAGTCATCATGGCATCTTGAACAGCGTCTTGTGATTTCACCCAGAGATATGAATATTCCATCCAAAGCGACTGGTGGCGCTGTCCATCCTCCTACTGGTAATCAGCCCGCCAACAAGCGCGACACCCTCGAGAATATCGCGGACACCACTCTGCACGCTATCGAAGCAGGATCTATTACCTTTCCCAACAGCTCCCTTGACGAGTCAACGCCGTAGATCGAACATCCAATCGGACTCCGAGTCCGAAATTGTTCATAACTTTCCATCGTGTCTCGCGCGTCGACCGAATTCAAATTTTGTATCGAAGACGGTTCCCTGGCAGCCTTGCTCCCGCGAATTAGTGGCCTCGATGCTTGCATTAATGCGGACGGTTCGGACAAGACGGCTCGGGCAAGCAGGTGAATCATTTGGAATGTATTATACTGGACCTCCTCCGAATCGAGGCTAGGTCAAGGCTGTGTCCAGGGTCAATGCGTTGCCTTTACAGTGTGTACTGACCCTGTTACGAATCTGATCTCGATACTATTGCTGGTCCGCTCGGCCCAAGTGCGGCCCCGCATACTTACTACGGCAAGCAGACCTCCGAGTCGTGCTGTTCTCCACCCACAAAAACATAGTAGCACTTGATTTACTACGTATCTCCGAGCGTCATGGCGCTGATGAACGTTCAACTCAAAGATCTCACATCGGTCATTCGCAGAACCGGCCAGCATGCATTTGAGGCTGGTAATCATGCCGATGTCTGGCTTGGGGAGTTCATCGATCCCAAACAAAGGACTCGAAAGGTGAGTCCATGGACTCTGCCTCGAAGACTGTTCCGATCGACCAGCGATTTCTCCCGGATCAAGGTCGCCATCAAAGTTATCAGGAGTGCCTTCACTGAGGAAGATGCCAAGCAGTTTAATGAGGTCAGTGCTGCGATCAGAGATGGATTTCTAGGTCCGGCAGTTTAAAGAACTTACAGAAACTTCTTCGAGAAGCAAGACTTTGGACTACACTGAATCACGACAATATCGTACCTTTCCTTGGAATCATAACAACTACCGACATGTCCCGCCATTCCACCCCTGCATTGGTATCGCCTTTTTACAAAAACGGGAGTCTGATCAAGTACGTTGCGAGTAACGGTCTTTCACTCCGCAGCAAAGTGGATCTGGTAAAACCATCATCTGAATCGTCCCAAATTAAACAAGGGCATCTAACTCGGGTTGCATTTTAGTTGTATCAAGTTTCTAATGGTCTAACTTTTCTGCATAGTCGTCAGGTCGTCCACGGTGATATCAAACCGGTATGTTAAACCTCGGCCCTTGATACCATCCCTCACATCGTGGCCCGGAATCGTCACAGGGAAATATCCTTATCAACGACGAAGGGCACGCCGTCCTCACCGACTTCGGTCTTTCTATAGTGCTGGAAATGTCAGGGTTTACTACTAAGAACACTCCTGGCACCCTCCGGTACATGGCCCCTGAACTTCTGGCCGAACCGACCACTCCAGCAGCAATCCGACCCACAACTGCAACTGACGTATGGGCTTTTGGGATCGCAGCGACCGAGGTGAGAACAACCAGTACAACACCGTCTACCGCATCAGATGCATTCTATTAATTCACAGGTCTTCTCGGCGAGACAACCGTACCATAATCTTCCGAACGATGCTGCGGTGTTAATCTATGTCACGAAAAGGCACGGCAGGCTCAAGTACGATGATTACAAGCCTGACATAAGAGAGGGCTTGTGGAGTCTACTGGAGAAATGCTGGAAACAGAACCCTGTCGAACGGCCGTCCATGCATGATATAAAGGGATTCGTGGATAAGAAGAGGGGTAGTTATGCGTGACGCAAACAGTTACAGCTACAGCAACTATGAATTACAGCTTGGATTTATTGTCGATAATGTATCCATCATCTTCAAGAGCAGCCTTTGCCAAGCGGCCCACTACGGGAAAGAGCCGAACATGGACATGTGCGTGTTCCGAGCTGGCTTGGCGTCTAGCAAACCTGGCTGCAATCCCTTGGGCGATGACCGCCAACTACAAAATTGCAGATGACTGTGTATAGAGGCAAAAAAGTTTGAACCCACCCTGAAGAGCATCCAACTGCGGACAAACGTCATTTCCTCGATGGGGTATGCTTGGTTGGTGCAACGACAGTATTCACGCTCCAGATCTTGCAAGGGTATGGGTACATCTTTGGTCGTATTCTTAAATGGCTTAAGTAAACCGTAGTTTCTGAGTCGGGGATCTTCTGGTAGGTTTTGGGAATCGATTGCCCATGGTTGCGTGAGATTGCCCAGATCCGCCAGCTGCACACCCCAGGTTTAGGTTCCGGTTGCATCAAGAGCGCAGAGTGACCTACTGGGCTACCAAGCGTGCACAACTCCCAGTCTAAAATTCCTATCACTTTATTCTCGGTCGGATGGAAGATCAGATTGTCAAGCTTGTAATCTCCATGAACGATGCGCAACCCCGTTCTCCTCTCATCGGGGAGATGTTTATGGTACCAATCCACTAGTTCGTCGAAATACGGTATCTTTCCTACCGGTTTTCCAGTATCAACGTCGACCACCTGGGACTGCACCTGAGAAACACGGGTCAAGGATTTGATCTGGCGGGGAAAGTAGTTCGTGGGCGGTCCAAAGTTAGCAAGTCCGATGTCGGTCGGGTCAAGAGAGGCCAGTGCAGCAAGGGTTTGCACGGCGGAAATCCAACTGGACGCGGATCCTGTCGTCAGTCGTGGGCATGACAGATAACTAATATATTCACTCACCATTCACGTCGATCGTTTGGAGATACTTCGAACATCCTTGCGTCAGTGAATATTCGGCCGTCCAGATATTCCATTATGTAAAAGGGGGTCCCGATGACGTTGACGTCCTCACACAGCAAGTGCGGCACCGGAACAGGGACAACCTGCCAGAACTTGGTGCTTGGCTTCGTATTGTGCTTGTGGAGGGCGCTCAACATTCGGTATTCACGCTCGATCTGATGAGCGGTGGAGGAGAGCAGCTGACCCGTAGGTTTCTTTCGCAAGACGAATCGTTTTCGTCTGGGAGAATCAGGACTCAGCCCCATGTACGCGCCGGGACATGGACTTCAATACGAACCTAGCATCCGTCAAGAAGTAAGTAGGATTGGACTATAAGCTCCGTTGTAATTCAGTGGGACGTCGAACGAGGCTGGTGAGGCATACCTGTCCAAACTGGAAAGAAATTTAGAGACAGAATCAGCCCGTTCGAGGTAACAGGGAGCATACTTTGAACTGCTGGACGTCTACGGGGGCACTGACAGCTGGCACATGAGCGAGAAGATATGCATTCAGTTTCTCGACGTCGATGCTAGCGCGTACGGCTCCATATTCACCGCCAATTCTTCTGGGAGAACTGTTCGACATCGTGGGCAACAACTCGAGAGGAAGTACGGAAAAGCAAACTCTCATTCGAAGCTTCCGGGCCGCATCGGAACAAACATATGATAGTAGTATTCTGCGGCGGGCGAACACTACCGCATGTGATAAACATTGCAACATCCTTTACAACAATCCATCCAAACGACCGCAACTGGTACGAGACGGTACCCACAGCCAAGGGAATTTTACTAGCGGTTGAACACGCAACGTGGGATATTCCCACGGAAAGTTCCAGCAAACGGCTGAGCTCCTTGAAGTGCTGACGTCAGCACCCGAGGGTCTAAAAATTTTGGAAAATTGACGCCACTGCTTTCACTTCACCTTCGTTTTCTTCCTCCATGTTCTCTGCAGCTCGTTCCCTCCGCGCCGCCGTTGCTCGCTCTGGCAACTATGCTGTAGGTTCCGTTTTCTCGCTCGTCCTACCGTTCTCATGTATCCATTGCAGGGTATTCCGCGGTCCCTGATCGCGAGGAACATGAACACCAAAATCAATGGTACGTCGCAGTCTACCTTGGCTATGGTCTCGGTTCGACTTGGATTGTTATTAGGACCCGTCGTGGGTATTGATTTGGGAACGACTAACTCCTGTGTGTCGGTCATGGAGGGGAAGTCGTCGCGCGTCATTGAGAACGCGGAGGGTGCTCGGACAACACCCTCGGTCGTTGCATTCACGAAGCACGGTGAACGCCTGGTCGGCCTTCCGGCTAAACGACAAGCGGTCGTCAACCCATCGAACACTGTTTTTGGTTTCAAGCGGTTGATTGGTCGCCAGTTTAAGGACAAGGAAGTCCAAGACGACATGAAGCATTGGTGAGTCCATGTTAATAATTGGGGTCATGCCTTGTCTGATATAATATATGTAGGCCCTTCCAAGTCGTCGCTAAAAGTGATGGTCGGCCCGCCGTGCAAGTCGAGAACGGTGAGAAGACGCAACAGTTCGTTAGTGTATATCTCTGCATGGGTTACATTGCACGTGTTGACGCTGTTCACAGTCCGCGGAGGAACTTTCGTCTATGGTACTTACGAAGATGAAGGAGACTGCGGAACAGTATCTCAACAAGAAAGTCAAGTACGTCTATCTTCGAGGAATACTACTCGAAGAGTCATTGATTCCTTCTCTTTAGCCACGCTGTAGTCACTGTTCCCGCATACTTCAACGACGCACAACGCCAAGCTACCAAGGATGCTGGCCAAATCGCCGGTCTGGATGTTCTTCGTGTTATTAACGAACCTACCGCCGCTGCCCTCGCGTACGGACTCGATCGTACGGAGTCTTCTATCATCGCCGTCTATGATCTTGGTGGTGGTACCTTTGATATCTCGATCTTGGAGATGCAGAAGGGTGTCTTTGAAGTCAAGTCGACCAACGGTGACACTCACCTTGGGGGGGAGGACTTCGACATTTCTCTCGTCGATTTTATCTTGAAGGAGTTCCAAAAGGAGTCGGGTATCTCCCTTGGTCAAGACCGGATG